>UZAN01044876.1:0-17215 GCA_900618425.1 Echinostoma caproni
GACAAAGGTCAAGTGCAACGAAAAGTGCACGTTCGGACCGATCACACGTTTGTGGTGATAGTTCTCACTGACGAGTGGAACAGGTCAGCTTGCGAATATCGATCGACTGAACTGGTCGTGGTGTGATGGACACACGTGTGAGTGATGGTGCAAATGGCACAAAAACTGAGTTGAACAACTATATATCCAGCACGCTTAAAATTGGGCGTAGATAGCTCATTTCGGATTTGTTGGATGGAGCGTAATATTTCCTTCACAATGGTATCACAATATTGACACTTCGAAGGAAAATGAGCAACTTTGCACGCGTGAGTATTAGCAAAATATTTGCTACAAATCACGGAAAAGCACAGTAGTGTGAATGGTATGGTTTATATCCTATATATATATATGTAGATAGATCTCACAGAGCTGAGTCGAACGAGCGTAAACTCGTCGCTGTATGACGTGTTATGGCGGAGTAAATCCACTTAAACCGGGAGCGCACAAATGATGCTACCGCGTCCGAGAGTCCAGGGTAGAAGTAGGAAGAAATAATTTGGACGTAAATATGAACGGATAATGTGACATTTGAGAAGGAATGCTTATGTATCCCTCCCAACCGTCGTTTGCACGAAAAGCATATTCGAACAGCGTTGGAGGGTGACCTATCTTGCGAGTGACTGAAAAGATAATGACAACCTTATTGCAATCGTCGCTAAATCTTTTGAATGAAACCGGAGATGCATGTGAGATCAGAAGGGAATCATTTATTCAAGCCCAGATCTTCAATTTTACCATCCATTTGGAATATTAATCATCCGGACCTAATCTTCTTACATACTATCCTTTGGTATGTAGATTTTCATAACCTGTCAATCTCGAATGTTTCAAAGTTGGCCATAATCGAGGAGACTAACTGGGTGTTGATGTCAGAGAGTTAAAATCTCACAACCTCAAGCGGCACAAATACTGTTGACGTGTTATCCCATATAGTCGTGGAAGCAGATTAGTTGATTAGACATTGCGAAACTCGGGGATTCAAATCACGGATGATATCCCGAAGTGATTACTGGCAACCGTAACTAACACCTCTCCAGAAATCCGCACAGCTTCACTGATCGGAAGCACTTTTACCAGTTGATTACTTCCTCCGATTGCTTGATTCGTTCATTATTAGGTCTTATATTTCTCAATGATCGGAGTCCGAACTGTGTCAAAAAAGCACAATGCATTTATTGTTTTAAAAAAGAAATTGGTCTGTGATTGGCTTATTTGCTCTCATAGGCCATCACATTCCATTTCTGGCTCCGCCTCTATTTACCCACCACATAAGATTCTCGATTGTAAAATCATAACTGATCCGTTGTGTTTTCACACACACACACACACACACACACACACACATATATATATATATATATATATATATATATATATGTACATTACTGTGATTGTAGCCTTCTTTAATTTTCTTTCTTCATCCTGATACTGGTTCCGTTATTTCCGTCGTCCGTTTACTCCTTGGCTCAAATGGATAAACAAGATATAGTAACCAAAATCACTACGTGAAAGTGCATGGCTTATGGTATTAAAAACTAAAACATATGTGTTTCTTTTGAAATTATTGTTTCAGTATTATGAACCATTCTCAGAGAAGTATTTCTTTTCTAGGAACTTGAAATTAAATATGTTCCGTATTTAAACTAATTCAAATTACTGTTAGTTCATGCAATCGCTACAACGAATTGAAACTCACTTTTCTGGAAATTCCTCCGGCAGCAGGCCGGGTATACGCAGTCTTAGCAGTGCTTCGTTTTGCGGCAAAAAGTCTTGCAGTTCTTCCAGTTGTACATCTATTTTGTTCAATTCCTCGATAATTTTTTTCTTCTTGTCCCTCAGTGCAACAACTGATGCGTTGAATTCGTGACGGAGTTTGAATGCCTGGCCGAAATACACAAAACTATTCTTTCTTAATGCATCTCTCTGCTTAGATTTGTGACTGTTGATGGTGTAATTTAGGCGGAAACATCAGATGAGTAGACGCAGTGCGCATAAAAGATAAACCATTTTTATCCTTCCAACGTTTTTTTTGACGAAACTGCATCGAGATCAATAGAATGTGCAGCATTTTTGAGGAATAAATGCTTCTTTAAGCGAATACACACAATCGCACCGTATGCAACGAACAATAGCTATACACTCCTGAATTTAGGATTGCAAAAATGCAAACGTCTGATCAAAAAACTGCCGAAAACCTTTTTCCAGATTTACTTCTACGCCTTATTCACGATACATTTTCAAATGGGGCCAAATTTGTTGTAATGCACCCGGTCTAGTTTAAATTTCACAGATACATGAAATAGGAACGCAACCCTTGTATGTATTGCTAAATAACTGTACGAAAAGGATCGTTCTTATGGTCTAGTTGTCCCTATACATATATCGGATTGAGAGCAAGCATGGAACCGACGGAGTGACAATGAATATGAAAAGCCAGGGCATGGATTATAAGTGGGGGTGAATGAGGGATGCAGTCTAAAAAATCAACGTGTACAATTTATCTTTCCTAACTGAGAGACGAGGTATCGTTTAAACAGCTTTACATAACAAATGATGAGAATAAAAATAAAACTGCTTATGAAAGGTTTTTAAAATTTAAAGTCGAAGTTTTATTATGGAAATTACTTGCAAGCTCAAGCTTCTCTCGTCCCCATAGGATAATTACACAGTTAAATCGTTTCTCGGCGAAAAATAATAAAATATCACAAAAGGTTCCGGGTAGGAATTAGCAGATAATGCAGTCTTCAACTAAGTTGTGTTTTTTATTGGTGTAGATATGTAGAATGTGCCAGGGTTTCATGAAGTCTCTCCTTGAAAGATTCAATAGTTGGTGCATAAATGATTTGAGATGGCTGGAAAACATTGACACCGGTTTTCCAGTTGACACCTTGGGATCAATTACTTAAAAAGATGTCCCCTAAGGTGTGTGCTAGGCAACAACTTGAGCAGCTGCTGAAATGGATAGTTTGGGTTTTGCAGCATTTGGTACACCAAAATGGGGTCTTCTTGCATTTGATGGTACTGAGGAGAATATAGTCCTAATGATCGTAATACTTCCTCTTATGGGAAACAGTTCAATCCCTTGACCATCTTAGTGGCAATTGTTTGTGGACGCATTTTACGATCACGGTGCAACCACGGTCCTCAAGCTTGGATGGCGTGATGTGCGTATGGTCGAAAGTACACTGATAGCAAATTGGAGAACAGTGCTGATTCAAACCGACTCAAGACTCGCCTAAGCAAGCCGACATTTTTCAGAGCAGCGAACGAAGCCCTGATACAACTGATCGAGTAACATGTGTCCTCTTGAACATTTCTGGCTAAGTTCAGTTTCAGTTTCAGTTTGCACAACCATCACCATGCTTTATCGTGGGTGAGTCCTCTTACTTGAGTTATGTGGCAGCTCGTGATTTACGAGTAAATACGAGAATATATTCCCGCGGCATAGGATTGGTAGTTTGCCTTTAGAAATATTGAATTCAATGTCGTTCTCCGTGGAACATGGATAAACTGCGTTAACTGTTTAGTGAAGTGATGGTGAGCCTTCCGGTTCTAGTACTGTATTCCAGATTTTGACGCCGTCTGCAAATAGTATTTTTGGGGGCCCTAAAACATTCAGTAGATCATTTATGAATGCGAGAAAAAGTGAGGGATCAAATACAGGCCCTTGTGAGTCACCGCACGTGACATTGAGAAACCGAACCAGGAGTCGCAAACTAACTGATATGGTCCTGTATCGGAGGCATATTCTAATCCAATCACGCACAAAACCTCAAATGCCGTAATTGTAGATTTTCTGTAACAAAATTTGGTGGTTTCTCCCTTCGAATAATTTTGAGAAGTCCAGATAATTCATATCCACCGCATCCCCTTCATCGATTGTTCTGATCCATTCACCTTAAACAAGAAGCAAGTTTTTTTAAACAGAATTACGTTTTCCAGAACCCATATTCAGCTACTGAAAGAATTTTATATCTTTATAAGTGCTCTATCGGGAAGACTGCCACAATTGTCTCCATGACTCTTAATGACTTTCGATGATGCTGGTAGTAGGTTTACAGGTCGGTAGTTAGCGGGGCTAATACGACAACCACTTTTGTAAACATGGGTGAAATAACATTTTGTTTCCACGATTTGGGGAGTGGTGTTGTTGTGTTGTTGTGCAGCAAATCGGACTACATTATGAGAATCAACGGTTTTGACTGTTTTATTCAAATTCGGGAAGGAACAATTCTGCTCTCTAAGCCCCAAAAATGTAAAGAGGTTTGATTTATTCACATTGTTACATATGTGATTTTCATGAGCACGTGGGAGTTATGACTACGTTACTGATGACTTATTTGAGTTTTTCTTTATCAACTGTGCGCGTTTGTGTGTGGATACCACAACCCTTTTGACGCTTCCATACTCGCAGAGCCATCAGCCCCTTTTGCAGAGGACGAAACTTTTATTGAGGCTGACTATTTTAAGATAACTTCAGTGTATTTCGTTTCTCGTGTTTTGTCCCCCACGACTTTTACAAACAAACAATAAATAAGCAACACTAATCAGTGAAAGCACAAGCAACCATAGACCTGTCAAACTCAGTCGCGACTGTGTAATCAGCAGATGAAAGTTATATCCCAAAAGGATCGTACCTCTAGAAGATAGAGCAACTCAGAAACAGCTCGGAATTTTTCACAATCGACTTCAATAATCGATTAAGGACACCTTATACATATATGCCTATTGTCGTATATGGTCTACCCCTAATGATATAAATTCCTTAGTGCATTAACTTCTGTCCTCTCTTAATAACACATATACGGCTGTCGCAGTTTGCTTTTCAGGTCACCGTAATACGTTTGGAAGTGTTCCGGTTGTTGATTCTATGGGGTGATGTTTGAGTGGTCGGTGGATATACACCATCCGGTGCCTAAAGCGTTTGATTGACTCCACTTGATGTAAAGTTGACGATTCGTGATACATGCGGAATATGTACACATGCATTAGGCTGGGGAATGAGCCAGTCAAACACGGCATACTCTTAATTAGCAAACTATGCATTCAAACAATGTGCCCCAAGAACAATCTCCTACAAATATAAAGAATAAATTTGCAAAAAGAGTCAAACGTTATTGGCAGAGAACCATATATTGCAATGGATTGATGCAATGATAAGCTGCTGCAGACATCAACACACGGGAAAACATATCAGATGACAAACCTCTTCCACCATCTCCACAAGTCGCAATTTAGCCTCGAATGCATTCAGTGTTGCTCGTTCCGGTACCACGTAATCTTGCGAAGACTTCAGTTTAAAATCACCCATGCGCTCTTTAGCCTGAGCAATGGCCTTCAGATCCTCGGGGTCCTCGTAATCGTCGGCCGGTTTCATGGCCAAAAGAGTCGCCCACTGGATGCGGCAAAAAATGGAATCAAATATGCATTATGTATCTGAACTGATCAGTGGCTCATTCATATGCATTGTTAAGTTATATTTAATCAGTGCCTCAATCGAGGTTTGAGTAGCCATAAACACCAAACGGAAATCACCACGAGATTTATCATCAATACTCCAACAAAAACCAAACGTATTTAGTGGTAATTTACCACACTGTTTGATACTTTCCAAATGAGTCCAATAAAATATTCCTTCACTTATTTCTTTGAGTCAAGGCGTCTTTTCAACTGATAGCAAAACAGTTGAACCTCTATTGAATAACTCAATAAAAAAACAAAGTAGTAATTCAATCAATTAAAACTGAATTAGGGCGATCACTGAATACATCCCTTCGATAAGTTCGCAGACACTTATCCCAGAAAATGATGTTTTGTGCCCTGGTCTATCACGTGTTTATCACAGGTCATTTCCAAATGGTAGATACTGTGTTCCAGTACAGCTGGCATGAGGATTAAACAATATAAGACTAGTTTTCAATTAGTCATCATGTTATCTGAATACCTTGGAATTTCGTATGCAGGGAGATGAGAGTTGTTATGATTATACCTAGAACTAGAGGTTCACTGATCCTTTTTTCAACGTGTAATTCAGGAGATGACCAACCCAAGCAAGCATTCTTTCACTTTCACCTCTTCTCTTAATCCATCGAATTAAATTAAATATTTTTATTTTGAATAATTTTTGTCACCATTATACTTATTATTATTATTATTATTTTCATCATCGATATCATCACAGTTGTCATCGTAAACTGTGATAACCTTATTTTACCTTGTGTAAAAATGACAAACACCATCGCCACGCATTCATTGTTGTGCTCTTTCGGATCTAAAAGTTACCGGTTATGGTGTTTCGTGGGGATAGTCGGCAATAAATCTTGCCGAATCTTTGCGAACATACATCATCGGCTTGTAAACAAGCATGGTGGCAACGCAACAACAATCGTAATAGGAAATTATGGGATAGGGGTGCTGCAGAAAACTATCTAAAAGACAAACGATCACAGAGAATCAAAATCAAAACAATAAAAATTTTGTTTGTTTGTTTTAACGTGCACTGTTTGATATTATGTAAGTTAGACGGTTATTTTATCGGGAACAAGATTTTAACAAATGCACCTCACCTCATTCCCGCCATTGATTTCTATTAAAAACTTGTCGCTCAGAGTCTTTAATTGACGGCAATCTTCATTCCTCAGTCCCCCAACCTGAAGACGGGCAGCACCAGCCGAGGCCAGTGCTGAATACTTCTTGGTGGCCATCACAAAGGGTGAGTAGAAGTACAGGCATCTGCCATCCTTGAACAACCACTATTTACCTTACCGCCGCTAAGCACACATCATTTCTTAATACATCTACGCCAAGCAGTTTGAAGCATATTGACATGTCGGAGTACTGCCACCCTTTAAGGCGATATCCTCGATGTGTTCTAACTCAAGAAGTTTGGTTCCTGGTACAAGTTTCACTCCATCGTTTCTTAAACCAGAAAATGCATTATTTAGAGCATCTTCTATGGCAAATTTGAAGAATGGGGTTGTAGGGTAGTCTTGTTGCACCCCGCTGGAGGGATTAAAGAGCAGCTAAAACCGGTCATAGGCTCTAAACCGACCTGAGTAATGCCGATACGACTCTTTGAGGATGGGCACATACTTGTCAGGCAGGTCTACAGTGTGACTTAGGTTGAACGGATATTTACGATCACAATTATCTTCGGCCTTGGGTAAGCACGGTGCTACTTTGGCAATTGTCAAAGGGTAAAGAGGTGATAGGGCGGTGGTGGCCCTGTGGTAACGTCACCAAATTATCACCTCGGATGACGTATATTCAAATCCCATCGCCTGACTTCCCCCACTGAGTGTTGCATGACAGCCCTTTGATTGGCCGCTTTTTCCTGCCTGAAAATTGTATCATTGTATATTCAATAAGAGGAAGTAAAAATGAAAAAAATGAAAAGAATTCACGACCGGCGCAAACCGAGCGTGATCAACTCCGGCTTGTTCCTCCCGCGTATTGTGAAATTTACCAAGTACGACGAACGACAACGACTTTGACACCACTTGGATTAGACACAGAGCGACTAGGTAGAGTGGGACTCTCTCTCTTTTTACGGGTTAGAGTCCAAAAGATTCCGGAACTGCATCGTTGGAGACACCGAAGATCGAAGCAGAAAATCGACAGTAGTGGCGATCCTGCGATCAGTTCTTGTCGGGTGAGAATGCTTGAAGCGTGTATAAGCACAGTTGGACACTGCACTCTGTGTGTTGACCACAGAGGTTCGTTTTCTTTTCCCATTCCTACAAATAGGTCCCAGCCCTATCCTCACTGTCCTCCCTACGTATTCTCCCTCATGATGTATACATTATGAGTTTGGCAGCAATCAGTGAAGTTCACTTCACTGCATTAGGCTGTACGACGATGATGATAATAATAAGGATGAGGACGACGACGTTGATGATGTTGATGGTGGATTAAATTTTTTTCTGCGGTTGATGCGGTCATTTTGTTGACCATTCTAGAAGATGAGGGCGACGATCTGTTCACTCTAGCAGCGGAGGACTTATTCAGAGGTTCGACGTTAGAGTACAGAGCTTATTCAACCAATCTTTGAACAGAGATGGGGAAGGACCATCGGAGTCCAATGCTTTGTGATGTTTCAGGGCTTGGATCTCATTGCGGATTTCCTCAGCAGATGTTGGGTCTTTTCATAAAACTCACGGAATGTGTGCCAGAATACCTGTGGGAGAAGCCGACTGCGGTGGCCAGCTAAACTGGTCCTCAAAGTGCTCTGCTCATGGCGCAACATGTCACTGTTGGTTGAGAATTGATGAGTCGTTAGCATTTCAGACAGTTTCGCTCATACCTAAAAATTTCCTACCGATGACTCGGATGAAACTGAATGGCCTACGGGAATTTCTCATGTCGGCGGTAGGTCTCACCTCTGATGCGTACTCAGTCGGTTAGATTTCGCGGTCTAGGCGTAGTCTTCCTTTGAGGTTACATCCCGTTACAAGTCGTGCTATATTATGCTCATTGCTGGTCAGACGTGACGGACATGTGCGAAGAAGGCGCATAGACTTTAAAGAAATCCAGATTGTAAGAACACAACGTGTCAGACCACAAATAACCAGTTCGTCAGAATGCACAGAAACCTTGATAAGCGACCAGAGCTGACCGATGCAATTAGGTGAGGTTGACTATAGGTTTTCAATTAGCGCGTTATGAAAGATGGTTCGGCATGCTGGTTGAGACAAATTATCGCAATCCAACCGTACCTGTGTCGTGCGTTTGGAATGTCCACCGAAGCCTATGGACAGCTTATCGCAAACTGATGCGCAGTTTGATTTGAGGGGAGTGCTCCAGTTCGACGGGAAGTCTTGCATGCACCACTTGTGGCCTACTGTGATGTGGATGAGTTGCTTTCGTTGCTGACTCAAGGCGAGTGAACACCAAGTTGTGGATCGCCTGAATTTCTTATTGACGAGGAAAAGGCGGTTGTTGGAACATATAGCCAACAGCCGTTCTCCGTTTTCCGGGTGGCAGGACTCTATTCCTTGATCGAGAAATGAGCTGGACATTCTGTATGCAAGAGTTTGTATTGCTTTTGGTAAGTTATCTTTGACTGCATCTGGACTGCAGTCCGTTGGAGCGTACACCGAGACGGAAAGTAAGGTGGGGCTATCGGGGAGACGAATGCTTACTTTACAAGAGCCTCGGAGTCTCGCTGTGAACAACCATCTACCGACTGGCATCCAGTTTAGAGGCACGGCTTCAGTCCTCCCACTGAGAGCCCGGACAACGCCGGGGAGCCGCAGTCTCATGGGTTCCATTAAGCCATAAGTTTACCTTTGAGAGAGGTGTCATTAGAATGATGAAACTGGCGTCTTAATTACTAGTCTCTTGGATACATCATACATCAATGACCCAGCTACCGAGCATACGAGCAAGACATGCCTGTTTCCCTGTACGCATCAGGCCACGCCCTCTGAATGTGGCCTGTTTGGAGTGGTATCGAGTATGAAGAAAAGATTCAGTTGTGGAAGAGTTCAATTCAGTTCAATTCGTACAACCAATAACCATGCACTTTCATTTTGGACTGTGGTCGCAATAGAAAGTAGGAGGACAGCGAGAGGATTTCCATCTGAGGTGCTACTGCAAATAAAATCATCTGCAGTTCTTATAGCAACCAAAAATGTCTCACGGGGGGTGCAGTTAAATGAGGGAGAGTTGTGAGAACAAAGGAATGTTATAGATCAATTTGTAGTTATAGTGTGAAGTTCTGAATGGAAGATATATATTTATATACAATTTCACATAAGCCTGACTTCCAACTGTGGGCCAAACGATTCACGGTGCAATAGTCGTTATAAAAAAGGAAAAAGGCTCATTTTTTTCTCAAGGGCACAGACCAAAGCAAGTGAATATTCCTAGGGCATTCACAACCGGAGCCTTCGGCTAGCCAAGGCCTGACAAGTAGGGCAGCGGGACGGTGTGTGAAAATCGTAATCCATTGGGGGCCTGTGCCCAGTCCGTCGGATCATATGCCCTTTGAACGGAGTCAAACGATCCGGGGGCTCAATTCACCTCGATATCCAATCAGGACAGTGACCACCACCACCACCAGGAAGGTGTGTACGTGGATCGCACTCCTCCTGTTGGTTAGTTTGGAATCAGGGTTTTTAGCCAACTCCCTTAGGTGAACTACCAGTGGTTACCTGAGGCGGGTCTAACCTCGGATACTGGCTTTTCGTCCTCTCACATTGATGAGAAAACATTTCCGCCACAAGAAGACAGTGAGTAAAGCTTGCTCAGCCTATGGTTTTTGAAACGCTTAGTCGCATGGGAACATTTCACGAAGCAAAAGAGAGGAGCGACCAGCCGTAACCCAAGACATCCAGCCCCAACTATTCTGAGGCTTTCGGAAGATCGGTTTGAGAAAGTTTATGGTTCACTTGCAATCGGTTACTCATATGCTCATTCAGTATACTGAAAACATCTTCGGAGTCACACAATACTCCTACTAGTCCTACTACGGAGAATCTGCTCAAGAATGTTGGAATGAATTATCCCACTCCTGCGACGACTCCAGTTTCTAAATAAATGTTTAGCTTATAATGGACCTTTAAACAACCAAAGTTATTTGATTGCAGATAATAACAATTATAGGCCTTCAGCCATTCGAAAAGTGGCATCTTTTTTAGTTGAGCCACATCCTCCCTGTTAGGTCAAATAAAACTGTGATTGTAAGCACTTAGGATTGAAGTAAGATGAAAATATGATTGATGTGACCTGCTTCTGGCAGACATTACTTTCTCTCTTGTATCAAGGCAACAAACTACGCAATATCATGGATACTAACACTTTGGTGATAATGAAAAACCTCACTATGATTTTGGTCGTCATCCAGTGATCTGTTCTTTGAAGTAGGTTGGCGAGTATATCGCATATACACATTCAAACAAGTGTGAATTCGAGTCTTTTTTCACGGTTCCCGTAGATGTATCAGTGTATATATGGTGCATGCTAATAAATAAGTGCACAAACCTGTTCACGTCTGGCTCGACGTTTCCGTTGCGTCTCTTCGAGTACGTGCAATTGGCGTGCGATTCGTAGTCCCCGTGCGCCTTTCATTTGTTGCTGAGACCCTTCCGCCGCTGATCGACTCGCTTCCAAATTGGCCGCTCTTATAGCAGTTCCTTCTGAAAAGATTAGGGACTAAAATGATCCATCAATGGATTTACATTTTCGACTACCCACTTTAGCCTCAGCCATGAGCTGAACTAAGAACTTGTGTTGAGGATAGATCAATGCGCGCAGTGCAATAATTTCGTGAATTGCTGATACGAAATACACTAAACTGAACTCACCCAGAAACCTTTTACAGTTATTCAGTGAATTGTTCCGTGGGGACCTTTCTCCACCAAGGAGATGTTATAAATAAACTTTCAGTCGTTGTTTGTTATTATTATTATTGTTGTTGTTTGATACCGAGGAATCAGTTTTCACGAGAACATATTCATGAGCTCAACTTAACGTGGATATGTATTTCTTTATGCATATTCTGCATTCTAAATTTATTCTTCGTCAAAATGTTCATTATGCGAACGTTGCGTTCTGATGCGACTGAAAATGATAAATGCTTGAACAGAGGAAAACCGTAATCAATAAACTGTGTCCAGATTTCGTCCTCTGGTTCAATAAATGGTATTTCCAAATGACCTTAACAGTGCTAGCCGGGCATCTGTCGTCATTGTGATTCTGTGACTGTTGAGAGTAGCCTCAAAGAAAACAACTATACACAGTTGGTCCTAGAATCAACGACTGCAATTAGCTTATTTGCTTATGAGTAAACTGATGTCTTCTGACGAATGTTTGTTGAAATTTCAGTCGTCGGAAGACTTTCTTTAATTGCACTAAGACTTTAAGATACACAATATTATAATCATACTCACATGGGACAAAAGAAAAGTTATCTATGGATGTACACAGCGTGTGATTCAGTAATACAGCTTCCGGGTTACACCAATCTTTCTAGTTTTTGCTTGACTGAAGATCACAAAATCGGTTATACAATGAATTTTACACCACTACATGAATTCCAATATTAATTTGATACACGCTGGTTAGACATAGGCAAAATAATCCGTGACTGTCAACTTTCATTATGTGGGCATAATGATGTAACCTGGATGTATAGTGAATCTAACGCTCCCTGGGTGTCTTGGATGTGTAGGTTTGTACCTCTCGAGGATTTTCAATCATTTCGGAATTAAAAGTTTTAAAATCATCTCAAACGTTTTGAAATTTTGTACAGAAAACCTGGGATCAAACCGGTCAAATGCCTGGCATCATCTAGGAACAGTTTACCTAGTTGTGATGTTCGCTGTTCCAAATGTAAAGTACGAGCCAGTCGCTCGGCCTTGATTCGTGCCAGATCGTGTTTCGCCTCATTATGTTCCTCGCTCAGCCGGTTTGTACGGACAGAAGCAACACAATGACCAGTGCAGAATGCATGCACCACAACACGTTCGAAATCCAAGGGCTTTCGAAAACTGTTTGCAAAGGTGTGGAAATGAAAAAAAAATATTGCACGAAATGGGTATTTATTGTCCAAATTGCGTGTTGGTAACGACACTCATTAAGGGTGTACCGGTGCCTATACACTAACCTACGATAAATTGAATCTCATAGGTTTCCGGTCTGTCATTTGGTAAACATAGTGAGTCCCTAATTCTGTTGTTGAATTCAAAAAAGATGTTAAACTCTCCCCTCCGATACACTTCAGTTCGTTCAGAATTTGTACGTTTTCTTAAATTCGTGTGCAGGCATCGAAAGTTACGTGATTATTTATGCGCTAAATACATTGGAATGTCGGTTAGTCAGAAAATTGAAATTAACCTGCTCCAAGTAATTCGTGAAACGATAAACAACGAAGGGGTTTTATATACAGGCTGATAGGGCGTAAGAGGAGCTTGTGAGCCACGCCGTTGGAGTTCTTTTAATTTTAAAATGGTTAGAATACTCACATTTTCTAACATCATCCTTGCATGGTAGGAGTCACAATAAAATTAACGATTTAAGCTAACTCGAGGCCAGTGTAGCTGCAGTATTTTGACCAACATTTTTATTTGAGCATAGTGATGGGTTCAGCAGTCTAATTGCTACCGCTGCTATTATTGCTAGCTGAAGTTATTTTACGAGCAATTTGCATGAAATAGCAAGAAGTGCCACGGTACCCTACCTCACAGAAACAGGGTATGAGGTTTAAAATGACATTTTCAAGGTCATGTACCGAGTACGTACGATTAGATGGAAGCTCGTACAACAATACCAGTTGACAAGGGCGAAAGCATTGGCAACTGGATTGTAGAAACCATCAATATGCAGAAGAAAGTAGGCCAAAGAACTCCGTTAGTTCTGGCCTTGAGTAAACCTAGATTGTGACCTCTATCATGCATTGATGACGTCAGAAAATGTGAGCAATTTCGCCACGCTCAAGTCAACAAAGCTCCACAGATATGATCCATGAATCCGCTTCTTCTCAGAATGTATGTTACAATATTTCACTTTTTGAAGCAGTGAGTTTCAATTATTTATCGTAATAGTGCCGAAAGAAGACGAATGTCATATGATGTTAACCTTTCGCTTAATCTCCTCAATTCCTGACGTGAGACAAGCTGGTGTATGTATAGCACATTGGGTCATGGAAAAATATACATTTATGTATCATAAAATAAGTCCATCATTGTTATCAGAACACAGATCTTAGGCGAACACATTTTTTCGGTTAGTTTCTACTCGAGCCAATGCAATCACATTTATAAAAATTGTGGGAGGATGTTGTGCTGAATGAAACAGTAGAGGTCAAATGATTATGGCAAAGGGGTGGGGTCGGGAAACGTTTGTCTCCAGTTCTCTTGATCAGCTAAGAATGGGTTAGGTAAGCGTTGATAATTTATTTGGGTCATCACAACGCTCATGCGTGATGTTGCCCGCCTTGAGTCAGGGAAGTTTAACCGCTGGAACAAGCGCTTTTTGAGCACAGAATTCTGGCTCCAACAAGCGGATGATAATTGCCTCGGCTGTTGCTAGCGTTTTAATTCGAACAACCTTGGATTTGTGTAGTGAGACGTGATAAATGATGGTGAAAGCCGAATTAGTATCTACCATATGCCCAGCCTCTATCAAGTGTACAAAAATCGAACTGGAGGCTACCCTGTCCCTCCCGCGTGTCTGAGCCACCGCATAGGCGGTGTTTATGCGTGAGTTCGAATCCCACCAAGGCTACTGAACGTTTGCCAATCTCAACATAAAAACTTAAAATCTGCCAAACAACACTTCAAACAAAGTCTCTTTCTCAGATCTAGATGTAGGCACCTGTTTTGTTCGTTCAGACCAGTTACGATTAGTGAACGTTTCCGAGTGGCCATTTTCTGACATCATCAAATTGGGGGAAGCACCAATTCTCAGTTTGACCGCTATTATATAGTTCTGGTGAGGGTTTTGATTGTCTATATGCGTACCTTCAATCCTATTGATCAACTGCGACCATTTACTTTGATTTGATGGACTGCCTCGTTGTCGTGGTGACACCCACGTTTTCATCATTGGACAAATGGCTTTCTTGGACCAACCGCAAACCGGCTTGAACCGGTTCCAAACTGATTGAAAACTGGTTCTGGACCGGTTATGGCTGGAGTAGTCTCGGGTCACCAGTGTTCCCTTAAATACTCATACAATCATTCCATATTATTTCCGCCCCCAAAGTGTTTGGTATCAAAGTCCAATGAACAAAACGCAGCTTCTCGGATTCCATTTAGAAAGAAATATGAGAACATTCTGGATCTGCTATTACTGGGATTATACATTAGTCTTGATTTAACCATTTTATACTTAGTGAGAGCGAGAACTCTAGTGTTGCCTAGGCGAAAGGTTCTATTAAGTGTAATGTTCAACAATAGAAATAAACAGTAAGTTCTCATACTTTAATTCTCATAAGAACGCAATGAAAGGTTTTGCATGGTTGTTCACAATACTAATTTTGGAGGTTGTTTCGATTAAAAGCAAAAGGTCAATCATGGAGATCATGAAAATGTGCAGAAGCAAACAATTCCACATACGTGTTATGCAGCTTCTCTAGAGCAAGTCGGCATTTCTCGGACAACCAAGCAGTCTCCCGATAAACCAGATCAATCTTCGAAGCTCTATCCTTTAAGAGATCATCTCTTATTTGAGGGACCAAGTTGAAATCCTGTAAAAGAAAGGCCAGATTTGTATGTGGTCAGCTGAATTTTTTTTCCAAAAATGCATGGAATATGTATTGCAGAGTCTTGATAGAAGATGGAAAACGACCTTTGATACTTCAATAGGCAGCTCAAAGATAGAAATCAAAGCCATCGCAAAAAGGTATAGGGTTAAACGTTTCAAATAACTGAAGCTGGAACTGATAGGTATCTCTTTCATATAGCTATTTAGTGTAAATTTCTGTGAATCTGCAGATAACTTATTCACTTATTTTAGTAATAAACATTACACTATCTGTAATCGCTTTTGCGTTTTGCACTGGAACGGCATTCTCATAAATCTTAATTCGCACCTCCTTGGATAGTCTGATGCGTTCCGGAAGGCGTTCATTTTGTTCCTTCAGGCGTCGAAAACGAAGACGTAACTCGGTCACCTTTTTGCGAGTTTCCGCTTTCTTTTGCTCGGCCAAACTGATCAACCGATCGTACTCAGCCTTTTGTTTTGCTTGTTCAATGCTCTGAGCTTTCGGGTCTGCGATATCATCAACGTTTAGTTGTGCTTCCTGGAAACAATAAAAGATAGTAAAACGTAGTGTAACTTGGTCACTTTACGGCACGCTCTTAGTATCGAGTTCCTTGTAGATAAAGATTCCTAAATATTCATGAAAAACGTGAAGTAAGAAAGCGCAATAATATATTTTTTATTCCATATATAATGACTGAACTCAGCGGTGACCATCGAGCAGTGATCACTGACAGGGTTACTTTATGTCGTAGTAACCAATAATCAGTTTCGATCGTTCCACGTGCATGTGCAGGGAATCTTTTATTCACTGAATTCAAGACTATCTTCCACCAGTAACGGATTTGACTGATCTCCGTGACTGATTGTGTCAAAATAATTTAAGTGTCTAATGTTATGGCTAAACACTCACCGACATGCACTGAAATCAGAATAAACACTGCATTCAATAAAGCTTAAAATAAATAATGTGCACTCTTCAATTTTTCATCGCGAACGAACCGAAAGGATCAACTTGACTAAAGCAGGAACGACATTCAGCAGGTATTTTAGCGATTTTATTCAGTCGGGTGAAGGTAGTACGGAGTGAACGAGTTAGAAATATTTGGTTTGGTCGAGGGTTTGCTGAAAATGCTTCTACGGAAAATTCAGTCAAGTAGGCTTTGGTTTTGGCACACACAGGTACATCAGGAATTCTTGTTTACCAAATAGTAAAGTTCTCAAGCAGACAACCAGAACATTCGCGTAGATTTTTGCATAGCTTCAACCAAGCTCTGCTAGGCAAGCGCACACGCACACAGACTTTCTCCGATCCGAACATGCGTGGGTGCGTCTGGGTACGGACTGAAACGCAAATAGCATTAAGATACTTTTGAAACAGCCTAGCGAATGTGGTTGATGCACTCACTCAATACTGGACGGGGGTGACTGTTACAGAACGACACGCACTGGTTGCCTTAGATCCCGAGTCAGAATGCAAAGCAGTCAATTTTGTAGTCGAGTGTTGCGGTAATGATCTTAAGCACACACGCATACATTGCTGACGTTCACCTCACTGCATCTTATTTGCAGTTGTTACACCGGGGTCACGAAAATCATGCGAAAATCAGCACATGAAATGAAAATGAGATATGAAGTAATGTGCGGGGAGATTAAGCAGAAGACGCTACTTTCTCGTCTCTCGACTGGATCTGACAGACTCCGTAACTGCTTGACTGACAACGAATTAACGACAGTTGAATTCTTGTTGTCATTTTTATCAGGTCAGAACTCTTGGAAACTTTTATATACGCAGTTAGTTTCCCTACCAACCATACACATTCTTAGCTACGTTGCATGCACTGCGCGCTCAACAAAGTTCGCTTTGCCGTACATTGATGATGAGGTTGTTACTTGACGCACGAATCAAGAAACACCGGTTCTGACACCGAGCTTTGATTTTTGATTTCAATCTTTTGGCAACGCAGCA
>UZAN01044876.1:17643-34529 GCA_900618425.1 Echinostoma caproni
CAAGAGATCTGAAAAGTAAGACGCACAAGATCAACAGCGTGCTAAAAATAATCTACTGCACAAGCATCGCTACTTTGTGCATGATTCAAATTCAGTCCACAAGAATCTGGGTGTATTATGCAACAGCGAATGCAGTTTGACAGTTCTATCCTATAATTCGTTACGTAATCGATAACGGACAAGCTTGCTAATTCATTTCCCCACCGGTGAATAAGACTACCCTCGAACTAACAAAAGGTGATGTTGTTCAAGGAACTCACGTAAGCCGACGGAATGCGTGCCCGAAACTCTGTAATCTCTTTGTTCTGTAGCTCTTCCGACATCAGTTCACAAAGAAAGAATGTGCCATCGTCACCTATACTCATGAGGAACCTGAGACAAAAATTGACAGGAAAGTATGTTGAATAGAACTGAGAAAAATTGATCAATAAGAAATTGATTGACATTCAATGCATTTTATTTTTAATATGGTGTGTAATATGTTTCTTACTCTTCTGAACTGGTAATGTTGAGTAGTAATTTCAACAATTGCTGTGTTATGTGTGCCACGAACTGCGGTTCTATGTTATGGTCGGTAGTTTCTTGACCAAATTATTAACTATTTTTGGTTAAAAATCAACACCAAGCGAAGTTCATCGTTTGCTAAGAACCCATGCTTAGATTGGGCTTGTGCGGATGTTATCTGTGTCACTTGCGAGACATGTTGAAATGTCAACCGTCAGTTTATAGAATGACACACTGGTTCCATTAGGATCGGGGACTGAAGTCACAACGGTTCATGGTGTAATGCAGTGTTGTACCTAGCACACAAGCATACGCGCATGAACGCACCCTCACGCTAGCCAACGAGATGGCCGTAATATCACGAGGGCTATATCGTTTCCCCTTCTCGTCTACAATTATCCACCATTAAGCACAGGTTGACCGATTGCTCGCGTAACTAAACAAGACTTCGAAAAACAACATTGTGGCCAACGAGTTAGATTTCAGTGTTTCATCTATTAGTCAATTACAGCACATTGTATAACTCGAGGAAAAAAGTGGGGAGATGGTAAAATCAGATTGTTAGTATGTCCAGTGGAAAGGCATTGGGTGGAGGAAGGGCTTGCAAGATAAGTGCTTTAACATTGACTGGATAATTGATGACAATTACTTGCAGAATAAATATATATATTTCCAAAAAATAAAATTTGATTCCATTTTCAGGATCAATAAGCGATCATCGAGCCAGAAGGAACAGTTTTATCAGCAACCCGATAAGTTGGTCTGGCAGTGGTGCACATCTATTGATTGATTTCCGAATGTGGCGGTGGTTTCAGAAGGCGCCACAAGCGAACATCTTTAATTTCAGTTTAATGTTCCGGGATCAGTTAATGCTCTATGCAGCTGAACTGCATTCAATTGACTTCAAAGCTATCAGCAGATGGTTTCAGCTTTTCCTTGATGGAAGACAGCTTCGTGATCGTCTGGCTCAATTGCACGCTATTCCTGGTGGGTTCTAATTTGCTCTGCCACTCACAAGGTTTATTTTACCGTTCGCATAATTGAACAATAAGTCTCCTTGAGTTGTTCATCATAGCACGTTGTTCCCTAAACAAAAACCGCGACAATATTTGTTGCGGCAAAGTGGACAGATCCATGGTAAAGAGGAATGATGTGAACACTGAACGATGAATTGAACGGTTTAGGCAAACACTAGAGATTATTGTGTAATCTTACTGAACTTAAATAAAACTAGTCTAACATGAAAAGGGAATGAACGTTTGTATTTTGAAAGCAAAACTCTGCACGTTGTAAACCGGTAACAACAGTAGAGAGGTAGTGGGTTTTGAGTGAGTTTTGATCGGATTTCACATGTACCGCACTGGAAAAAACAGCACTGATTTTTGAAAATATTCTGAAAAATTTGTTTGATCAAATGAAAACTTTGTTGCTTGACGGTCGTTAACTTGGATAAATTTTACGGTTGTTGCACACATGCAAATACTTTACTAGAACCTTTAAGGACACACCTGGTCGGTAACAGTTGCCTTGAAAAGACAAGGCAAGACAAAACAAGGACGATCATTGATAGAAACATCCAGATCAAATTAATTCATCAAACATGTAAAAACACTGAACATAAGTTAACAGTGGAAAGCTTTGCTGTCCCCGGAACGCATAACAGATAATTTGGTTCCCTTTTTCGTCTAAACATCAACATTTTCCAACAAAATATCCCACACCGTTGGATGTTTCAAAACTAGTTACCCCATTCGGCAACCTACCAGGCAACAGAACATAGGACCCCTGCCGAATATTATTAACAAAATTCCCACAGTTCACAAACGTTGTGCCCTGCATCATGACCGAGTTACCAATCACTTACTTTTCATCATGCGATAGTGTTATGCGATTTACTCCTCCCCGGGTGCAATCATGCATCCGAAAATTCCAATAGCCAGAAAAACTGGTCATATCAAATGGACGTTCCAGTAGTTGTACACGAATGGTTCCATCTTTCATACCGATCAACAAACGCTTTCCAGAACCTGAGAACTTCCAGTAGGTGATTGTGGTCCGTCCGTTCACTCGAGCTGCCTCGACCGGTTCGCTGGGAATCAATCGCTTATCTATTGCTTCCATATCCTCTAGTGTGGGCATTTCAGGTGGATTAGAGGTATTTTCAGTCGCCAAATCGGCCATTTTCTGCACCTCTGCTTTGGCTCGGTCAAAAGCGTCTTGAACAGACATTGGAGGATCACTGAGACGGCATTTGTACAGATAGCCTGAGTCAAAATTGTCCTATGCGGCGGTATGTGGTTATAGAAGATGGAGTAAATTAAAAAATTCAGATTTCCAATCAAACGTAGATCAAAATATAAAACAAGAAACCAGATGAATGCATTGGGTGTTTATAGAAAAAATAATCAAATGGAATCACCTTATTTTGAGCCACTTAAAAAAAATCTTATGCATACGTATATATTGCATATATCTGCACGACAATGAACCTAACGTTGGAAACTCTACAGCCTGGTAGTAATACAAACAGGAAGTGCAGGGAGCTTAAAATATACCCTAAAATGCAATCGACAGTGTTACTAGTATCTTCATAATAGTAATTATTATTATTATTATTACTATTGACAGTTCATTCATTCCGTACAATTGACAAACATGAAGAGACAGGGGTTATCCACACCGGTTTGTCCGAAAATCTCTCAGACTGATGGCAATTTGACAGCACTATTTTACAAACCTCGAAGAATCTCCCATCACACGATGCATAAGGAATTGTCGTTTATCATTCGTAGTTCTTTCCCTGTCTTTTTAAATAAATACAGAAAATTTTTGATAAACCATAAGAGTAGTCGGGCATCACATAAACTACTGATAGATCCCAACGTGAAAACGAATACCCCTGAAATAGTTATCCTAACGATTTGAAGTTTCCAAATAAGTTCACATCAGTATTTCATTTTTATACTTTTGATACATTTGGATTTTTACTGCACAATTTCGCTTCACGACCACATAAGGTTGATATTTTTGTTCTTTTTCTCGTTTCGATTTGGAATGTGCGCATTAATTGCAGAAACACCTATAACCGGAAAGCCAGAGCGATTGGTCCCCAAATCTTAAACAAGGAATATAATCAGAACTGCACCACATGTAATTTTCTTGGGGAAATTGGTAACATCCTTCACCTTTGATTCATTAGATTAAAATGAGTAACATAATGAGAAAATAACGGTTTACTGCCATTTCTGGCCTTGCTATTGACTAGGCTGGGCAATGGAGCACTCCGGATGTCAATGCATCGTATTTGTGAATGGAGAAAGTAGGATTCACACTTCCAAAACTCACTCCATGCGGTATGAAACCGGAATGCCAACGGTTCTATTCCGCAGAATGCGATGTCCTTTTTACCCATAACTGAGCTTAGAAAATTTACCAAAAATGTTTTCATTAATAACCATTCATTTATATTTCCATAGAGCAAATTATGCACTTCTGCACCCTGGCAACGGTCCAACATATAACTATTTTGATTATCTTTTTAAATACTTGAAGAGTCATGAAAACGCATGCTTCATGGTTGTAAAAATAAACTGAAACTTTCATTTCTGCCTGAAAATCGCTACAGTTGGTTCTTAAAGTTCACCAGCAGTCGTCGCTTATTCGTTTAGTAGGCTCGTCTGCTAACAGGGTTCCAAGTTTAACTTTAAAAAACATTTCATTTTATTAAATGATTTGACTTTATTCTACCTCGTTTAGTTCTGTTGGTTATTGAACCCGAAAAGCCGGACACTATTAGAGTGAACTACAGCTCAGGCACAACTGTTTGTGGTTGCTATCATGCAGAGGTACCCAGAGTCATTCTAAAAACTGCCAGATACACCCCTCGATAACAAATACTACAAGCACCCTCCTCAATGGATGTTTGGATCAACTCTGGTTCCACATGCACCGTTTTCGATAATCTAGCCGATAACTGACGAAATTTCGAAGAATTATGCGTAACTCTAACAATTTTACAAACAGAAAAACGTTTTTCTCTGGGTAGTAACTCATGTGACTTGGAAAAACGAATAGAATTTCGTCTAATCTAGAAACAAAAAGAAACATTCCTACGCGCACGCACACAGACACACGCATACACCTCCATTACTCTCTGCCTCCGATTGCTGACCTTAAACTGAGCCAATGGCTATCATTATGTAACTATTTTTTTCCACTATATGATATGTTAGAGCATGACTAGGAATATCCGAAAACAATTGTTCGTTCACCGACTGGTTTTCTTAATGCTATTATGGGAATATTCAAGCTTTGAAATTTAGCTTAGATGGACAGAACGAGTCAAGCTACTACTGGCACGGAAAAAGAAGAGCAAAACTTCAGTAAGCGGATTAACGATGGAAACCTCGTGATGGCGCCTTCTCAACCAAACTAGCTACACAATATAGGATGCCAGATTCTGATGCATACAATCGTCAGTTAGAGAGTTACCTTATGCCCACTATGGAACCGAATGGTCAGGCTGAAGCCATATTTCAGCATGATAATGTCGCAATTCATAACTATTTTATAACAAAGTGCTTATAATCCTTTTTGGCACCAAAACAGTGGTGTGGCATGCGACATAGAGTCCCAATGTAAACTTAGTAGAAAACATCTCGACTATTCTTACCCGAATTAGAGGCAACGTTGATTAAGAAGTGGAATGACATCAACACGGGTGTGAATCCAGGTCTTTTACAGAATATGCCAAGGTTTATAAAAGTTCCAAATGACAATTCGTCGTGTATATAGCAAAAAAAGCGTGAACTGAAAAGCTCGGAAGCACTGGACAGCTGTTTCGACCTGGTTGGGTCTCATCAGCAGTGCGAACCCATCGAGCCGACAGAGGATCAAACCGGGAAGCACATGGGCAGAACGCAAGCGTGCTACCCACTACGCCACCGAGCAGCTGATCAGACCGTTCCAGGTCGAAACAGCTGTCCAAGGCTTCCGAGCTTTTCAGTTCACGCTTCATTTGCTGTATACACGACGAATTGTCATTTGAAATTTAACCAAATCCTCCATTACCAACATGAAGTTTATAAAAGTGTTTGGATGGAACGGCCCAAACATCCGGTACCAAACTAGCTTAAGCGCGTAAAGTTCATGGGGGTCGGTTGTGCTTTTGCCGCGGTAAACATTTGTTTTTTTTTAATTTCTGGTAAATCAAAGGATTATTCACTGAAATTTCGTCTTTCGGTTTTTCATTCGGCTGTCGTCAAGATTCTCAACTATCGTGATAATCGTGCTTGTGGTAGTGGAGATAGTCTGAGGCGGCTGCAGTAATTTCGTCACTTGGCTACTCTTTGTAGATTGTGTCCTTGTCACCTTCCTCGCACCTCGTTCTAGGCCTTGTCTGAAGGAAGTGACNCCAGATGGGAAACCTGGCTGAACAGGAAATTCAACTGTGGTTAATGTGTACTTTTATCCGGCAAGACTAAGGCGGTGGTGGCCAAGTGGTTAGGTCACCAACTAATGATCTGGGTGTCCCGGTTTCGAACCGCTGCACCGCTGCCCGTCTTCCCTATATCTGTATTTTCCCCGGGCAATCTTTGTATGGTCGT
Organism: Echinostoma caproni; assembly: GCA_900618425.1. Classification (NCBI taxonomy): domain Eukaryota; kingdom Metazoa; phylum Platyhelminthes; class Trematoda; order Plagiorchiida; family Echinostomatidae; genus Echinostoma; species Echinostoma caproni. The sequence goes on from UZAN01044876.1 coordinate 23,754, forward strand.
AGCTCCCATCCTGAAAGTTGGCTGTACATTTTTATATTCAATAAATAGAAAAAGGAAGTAAAAAGACATTTATTTTACATTTTATTTTTAACTTACATGCTCAGTGATCCCCTAAATCTCCAGAATCGTTTGCGTATTTGTTTTAGAAAGCTGACGGTTCTGTTTTTAACTTTTCTCTGGGCGTGAAAAGCAATACGGGGTTGGCAGTTTTGCGACTTAGGCGCATTATTGACAACGGACTTTGATCTGGCTGAATGCGTCAGGTCTAAGTTGACATTGGTGGCTACACCAGATGTTCAAAGTACCGTCCTTCGCTTCAAAACTATCTATCGACCTGCAATATGACTTTCATGGGGATATTTTCCCATGCAATTGTGATATTTCCTTTCAATTCATACAAGGAATGTGGCTATGGAGTGTAAACAACCGACTCCAGTTTATTCCAAAAGAGAAAAGCTGATTGAGTTTGATCTGGTTATGTCAAATTTCTAGTCAACCATGAACGACTCTTCCGCGGTGACTGGCAAGTTCCAACCTTCCCACCAGATGAATCCCCAGATATGCGCTTAACCTGCTTCTGGGACAGTGTTACATTCATCATATCACTTTTCTTAGCTTCAGAAATATGTTTCCAAAACAGGTCTTCAACGATTATGCTTCAGTAACAAAAATACTGATTCGTTAGACACAGATGTTTGGTTTTCATCGCTTGCGATGCGGCAAAGACTTTATGAATGGCTCAAAACTGACCTTTCGGTTAAGTTCAAGTAGTAGACGAAATGAAGCACCCTTCGTTGATCGAAATCCATGATTGTTGAATCATCGAGGTACTGTGCTGATGGAAGATAGTGCGATGGGTCACTGATCACAGCTTCTGAACGGGACCCACTGAATACAAGCATCTGAGGGCCTTTTGCTTGGTTTCCATTTTCATGGGTGTTGTTGATAATTACAATACCCTCAATCGATCGATGCACCTGCTCTGCGTCCGACTTAAAGAACTCTCGCATTTTGTTAGCTTACTACACAACTCTCGCATTCGCGAGGATCAGGTGAAGTCACAAGAATATATAACTCTGTGGAAGTTGGACTACTAGTGTAGCAATTCCACAAGGCGGTGCCTCTTCACGGATGGTTGTTAACCGCCATTAACGGTCAGGATATGGTTAAATTGTCATGCATACAAATTACCTCATTTGGAACAAGGTTGTAGAATTCCAACACAGACACAGGACAGTTGCTCGAACTGTCCACTATCAGATGCGCACTTTTGTATTCACCATACCGAACAGCATCAGTTTGCTCCAACAGGTCTTGTTCATTTTTGGTCGTTGAAAGAAACCGCTGATCGCATCTTTTTTCGTACTACTCACAAGTGAGTAGTATCTCACAACACTAGAACTGTACGCATCCGCCTCAGGTTCATAAAAAAATCACATGGTTTGCGGTAATACAAAGGTCGATTGAATCGCTTTAACGTGCAACTGGGCCTGGTTAGACTGAAGTATTTCGATCTGACTGTTTGAAGCCTCAGGACAATGGTAGAAGGGAGCTAAGAATATTGCATGTCTGTGGCAGAACATTATACGTTTAGGAAAAGAGAAAATTCACTGTGGGTAATTCTATCCACGAGCTGGATATTGGATTCACCACAGTTGTTTTTCCCTTCACCCGAAGGCCAATACTATCGGGATTTAGCCCAATAAAAGAAACGAAATGCCATCTGCATCGGGCATTCCGTCCTAAACCTGATAAATACCACCCAGGCGTACTCTGTATAATGTATTGGATGCTGTTTATGTGAATAATATTTCATTATCTCATCAGGATACCTCTACTTTTGGTTTGCTTTTTGTAAATTCTTGCGTCTCGGTAGCACTTCTTGTAGGAATGACCCGGATGTTGTTGGGGCTGAGTTCAGATTGTGCCATTTGTTATACTAATACCCACGAAAAAACAGTTTGCCAGAAATGATTTATAGACCCCGTCATAAGGATGCTGTAAAATGGATCCTATATACTTATCCAACGTTATTGCCATCAGAAGGGGCACTCCAATATAATATTAAGTTCAGCGGAATCTTGCGCCCAGCGGTTAGGCCGGTAATCGAGAAGGTGGCCCATACTATCACCGATTTTCATCATGTATCCATTTACACTGAAATACCATTATTCTCTCCACTGATCAAACCGAAAAACATCCCACAAGTTCAGCCCATTAAACTGAAATACATGGTATTGTCACTCAAGTAGACAACTTTCTGTTTATTTTTCCGTGTTACGCGAGATTCAGTCCAAAATAAATACTCTTTTGTAAAGTTGTTCATAATATGCTTCCTCTTGTACTATCGTGTTTCATCGAGGAGAAAAATGCGAGTATGCGACGTATCGTTCGTACTGATGTGTTGAAATCACTTTAAAAACCGCTTGTCGTGGATCTAAATTTCTTTTGGAAAATACCACATTTGATGTGCATCTGAAACATCTATAACTACGATCTATGCATCGATAAACCGATCACAAACTCAAAGAGGAAACTGTACCACGTAGTACGTGGCCCACCAGGTTGTAATCCCTCCAACACTAATTTAGTTTTGATTAATTATTCTGTAACTTCGTATGATTATTGGACAATAAGTTACAAAGTGTTTATAAAATAAACTATACAGATTTATACAACAAACTTCCCTCTTTGTTATATAGATATGGTCGAAACATTTGTATAAGAGGATAGTTTTGTTTTATGAATTATATATTTTATTAATCCCTTCCGGAAAAATGTGACTCACCATTGAAACCCAAAAATAGTTTGGATCATTCGGATCCAAAGTGCCGTAAGCAATCGGTGATGGTTCAGATGGATAAGTCGGTGCCCAGTCTGCGATCTCGGACATCACACCTTGACGAATCAGTTCTTCTTCTGTGAGGCCAAAAATGCATGGTTTCACAATACAGCATGTGTGATACGGCAGAGTAGGCAAACTATTCAACTTATTATAAAACAAAGGGAACTGGTTTTTCTCTCCTTGTGCGGTTAATACTTTTCGCAGATTAAAGGCAATAAGTTGTAGAATTTGAATAAATCTGAATATTTAAACACTTGTTCAGTAAATGCAATGGAGTCTATCGCGTGACTTTTCTTTGGTTGTCAAAAAGGATTAACTGGAATTCGTCCGAAACAGCTATAAGCAATTCAATAGAAAACTGGGTTGACAGCAATTTTCATTGAATACGGACATTAATCATGTACTTCTGTGAGGCTATTTTAGTTGCCACCTTTTGGATCTCATTTAGATGAAACAGTAGAGGGAAGATTAAGTGTATTAAAGGCACTATGAATACAGCTGAGATGCAAACAGTGACAATTTTCAAATCTAGTTGAGCGGTTGGCGATTTTAATTTTAGAAATCCGTATAAATGTTTACCAAGCTTTACAACGGCTTTTATCCGCAAGTTCAACACCATTGTGCACATGATGGAAGCTTTAAATAGCTGAGGTTCATGGATCCGGAGGTATGTCACTTATTGCAGGAAAGGGTCTTAGTAGCCCGGAAACGAATAGATTGGAGTGAATGCAACAGTCTCCAAGGGAAAAAGAATGTTGCATTACAAATTAAGGTTGATTCCAAAATAATCAAAGAAGATCAGGAATTCGAATTTAGGTTGGAGTTAATTAGCCTATCATAGAGTGCGCTGATATTCTTTGAAGTACTCTGTCTACTCAAACGGTCGCGTTCATTATTCTGAGGGAGGCATCTGTGACAAGTTATGCATAAATAGTGGGAGAAATTTCAGAAATATAAAAGCGAAATTTATTCCCGAAGTATAAGTGAATGAATGATTTGATCGTGGACTACTGGATACGTATGCCAAGTAAGCGGCAAAAGTCAGGAAACCGGACATGTTCTTCAGGGGTAAATTAGTTTATTCACTCATGCATAACATACCATGGTTGAACTGATTCCCACTCCACCTCTCTCAAATATACCCCCCAAGGAATTCACACACAGACATTCACATGTCTCCTACGGTTGTGGAATGCACACACAAAGGTATTAGTTAGACCCAATCTGCTCTCAAACTCACCGTCATCCAAACGTTGTGCGTCCTCCTCTGTTTCCGGCTCACGTTCAGCTCGAGCTTTGCGTATTTCCATTCGGTTTTTCTTCTCGTTTTCATAACGCCGTAATTTCTCTGCAGAATCCTCATCATGCAGTAGACGAGATTTGATACTCAACAGATTGAATCCACCAGTAGGTTGAATATTCGCAAGCATGAAGGACTTGCTGTGGTCGACTTCGTCCATTGAGGGACATGAAACCTTAAATGGGATAGACAGACATGTGAAACGAAACCGAAATAAAATTCTTAAGTTTCGATGTGGTGCGTTGGTAGAGTTAAAGGATGGACACAATTCTCCGAGGACAGTTAAAATCTATGGAATTGAACTACATTTTATTGATCTGAATTTGAATCACTGATTTTAGTTTTGTTGTTTGCCCCGATAACCGCTTGTACAGTTGAGGCGAAAGATATAAATAGGGATTTATTTCCGGTAATTACTGATGGAGTTTTGACCAAAATTCCACCGGACACTTTTGGGAAGTTCTTCCTATCAAATCCAGTCAAGCACTCCATTGTGGACAAAATTTTCAGTGAAAATCGTCATCCCAGGGCAGATTTCTTTGAATTTCAACTGGTACAATACAGCAGAAAACGACAGTTTATACGGTCATTTTCCAGTTTGAATGGGAATGCGGAGCGTCTTAGTTGAATCCAAGAACACACCCCGTATTGGGTTAGACGCGATTAACCAAATCACATGATCCAAGGTCTTTCTCCAAATTGATCTCAAANCTCAAACCCACTTCCACGTATAACCCACGTACTAACACATTCAATAAATCATGGAAGATTCTTACAAGAATATCAAAAGACATACAATATAGCGAATATACGTGCTTTCCTTAATTCATCTTCAAGCATTCACAGTTGTGTGTTTATATACAAGAAAGAAAAAAGGGTGATTGGTTTATTGACACGTCGCACGTGAAAAAGATCATCGGAAATTTTCATAAGTGACCTTGGTCCCCCTTTCTCCATTTGACCCTGTACAACTAGACAGATATGATTTTTCTTTCCCATCTAACCTCAAAGAACCAATCACATTTATTTTTAATTTATATACAAGCGTACTCAATAACATTACACTATCACCAACCTCAACCATTAACCAAGGAGACCGAAAACACAGGTAATCTGCGTCGTTTGTCATTCAACATCAGTTGATGGCGCATCATGGTCCGGACTGGACAAGCCCATTTAGGATTATTTATGCCCAAATCCCCGGCTGTTTAGATTCGCGGATTCGGTTGCATAAAGGAGATGAAAACCTGGCTTGTATGTGCAAACAGTCACGTGACAGTCACGATATCACTGCCTTGACAGTGGTAGAAATGTGATGCTTCGCCCCTGTCGTATTCGTGCGTAACCTGGTGTACTTTTCAGTGATATGAACTGTAGTTTTCTCCCGTACTGTACCGGTTGAGATGCAGCAAAATCCGCCTTGGCATTAGTCGTGAAACCCAGCCCGAAAGTTTCTCTCGGAAAACAAAATATTTCAAATCAAAAACTTGATCGCCTCTGTTTTGGTGTACATGCTAATAAAAACGACCTAGTAATGTAATATTCGTTGAAAGACAATGATGATGGACAATGAGAAGGTGCAGTGGAAGCAGGAACTGTAGCATGAACTGCATGAGATTATGTTTCAGTTTATTTCACAGTCCTCCCCCGTAAACCAATAAACAGACAATATAAGAGACAGGTTAATCCTGAGAAGCTATGGTGTGAATGTCCAAAGGTTTGAGTTTTTTAGGATGACAGGAGTAGAGATGGTCTGAAATAGGGTCGGATGTAGAGAATACGACGCATCAAACAGGATTGAGTCACACAAACTGTCACATACTTCACGGTGATGCAAAGAAGCAAATGACCTCGGAGAGGTTTCAGTGAACATTCAATTGTTAGTTCGTTAGTTGGGGTATAAACTGAAAGAGCAATAGTAAAATTGAATACGTCGGTCGAATCTGTTGAGGCTGCAGTATAGTTTTAAGTGTAATATGCAATAGGTAAATTTCATCAAGATCAACCTACTTTTGACACAGACATGAGACGTCGACTACCCTAGCCTCACGATCGTAAGCCAAAATTTTGAATTTGTTTGGACAAACTACAGTTTTTATAGCTCAGATGGAATAGGAAAATAATATTTATTTAATTATTCCGCTGAGCATTGGAACAGCTCACAAATAGACGCGATTTGGTGGCGGTAATTTAGGAGAGAAGACAGTTTTCCGGTAGTGAAATAAGACTGATTAATCCCGCTGCTGGAGAGTCAGTCTCATCACTTTGCTTCAATATGATTAGTGGTTCACTGCGTACCTAAGGCATCTATGACGTCTCTAAGAGACCCACTTCTCTTCTAGTAAGAGGCAGTTGGATTTTTGGTTATATCATCCAAGTTCTATTCTTGATGGCTCTCGGTATTGAATCATTGTTCTTCTCAACCCGTCGCCCTTGTTCGTTGGCCATAGAATTGGAGTAATGATGATGTTGGACGAAAATTCAACTGTGCAGAAAGTTGATTGATGCGTAACGACCCAGTACCTTTGGGGACTACAAGCGGAAAAGTTAATAATTCGATTTTGGGAACACACGATCAGAGGCGAACAATCGTTTTCATTGATTCATCTTCCAATCTGTATAGATCAAATAAGCAAATGGCATGTTGAACAAGGATAGGCATTCAGTCATTCAAAAGCCACGGTAATTGGTTGAAAGGGAGAGGACATGGGAGGGGGGAAGGTCAGTGGTGCGACGTGTTTCACGTCCCTAGGTCACCACAACAACCTGATTTCAGTGTTGTGATGATCTAGGGTCATGAAACACGTCGCACCACTCACCGCCCATCTTCCCTCTTTCAACTAATCACTGTGACTTTTGAATGACTGAATTTCTGTCCTCGTTTAACATGCCATTTCCTTGTTTGATTTGTGCAGGCTAGAAGATGAATAAACAAAAACAATTGTTCACTTCTGAACGTGTGTTCTTCTGTCATAATGGGCATATTCTGGAATTTGATTTTGATCCAGACGCGATCATCACGTTTCTTCAGGTTTTCACACATTCCCACGATCCTCCGGGTTGCCTCAAATACATTTAGGCACCAACTGCCGTCGAATACCGACCGCTGCTCCGATGTGCTTTGCCTAAAAAAGTCATTACCTCGGGGAAAGCGTGTTATTATTGATTTTACCTCATCTCAGCTCAATCAGAAACAAATGGTTTATGGATTAGGGTACTCATTTAAACATACTACTAATGTTTTTCACGGAATTTAGCGACCAAGGTGCATACTCTATCTTTGGACAAATATATTAATTTGGATTCATACCAGGCAGCTAAATCATTTGAAATGCTGTCAGCAAACTACAGTCATGAGTAAATGTGGGATAATGTTGTTGATGCAAGTATCAACCACCAAACAACGTCAGGATTTTTATTGGTGCTTCTGAATCTCAGGGCAATATAAGATAAACTGAAAAAATGCGACCACCTAACCATCCTTTTCCGCAGCCTCTTCAATCTGGTTCTCATTCTTGCGTCAAGATGCCTGCGAACACATGACTCACCTTGATCACACATCCCAGACGCAGATAAACCAGAACATCACCACGCTCTTCATCCCTGCTTGGAATCCATTCAACTTTGGCCACGGCGCCTCCAACATTGAAGAACCCGATCGGGCTGAGCATCTTCCCACTGACCGAGAAGAAGAATATCGTTTCGTCCTCACTCTGACAGGTAGAACGAATAAACCGACCGTCATTAGCACTGTTGCATGTAAAACTACGGGATCACGCAGATTGAGGTGTGAAGTTACCAATGCTATCACATGAATAGGCTTGATCATTATCAGCTAAATCGTAATCATTTTTTTATTTGCCTTCACAAAAGCTTTGCCAATGGTTTTACGCTAGAACCCATAGGTGACAGCGGACGAGCTCATCCTGAAGAATCCGATGTTCATCGACCCGTGATTCTGGAGAGGACAGTTGGAGTGGCAGAGTTCATCACATACACACACACACACCAAATCTCTCGATAGTGCGCATATTGGATAACCATAGATGGGGCTTATGAAAGACAGGAACCATACCCAGTCGTACGAAGTGAATTAAATTCAACTCATCCGATTTCATTTGGTTCTTATTAGCCCACACTTCCTGGTTTGCTGGACGTTTCTATTGATCTGGTCTTGAGTTTTGTTGTTTGGTTTATGGTTTCTTGATCGTCTCTCGGCTGATCATTAACTGCTGGTGATTACATATTATGTCATGTCACATCATGTCAAACGCAGTAAGGTTTGCAAGGTGACCCTCACCAGTAAATAATGAGTGCGCTTTTGGAGCTCATTAAATCTTTGAGTTTCTGGCGTTTTGCTTCTCGCGCCATGCAGGATTTTTATAAACTGTCGTTCAACGAGGACCTGTCTACAAGTGGTTCCACGCAGTCCCTTGTTCCCATTTTCAATGTCGCCTGTATTGTCGTTGTTTCGTGGCTAGTCATCCATTCAGCCTCGTTTCACCGCGAGTCACCGAGAATACAATTCGAGTATTCCTGTAAGTTCTACTACACCACGTGAGCTCAGACCATGTCGTTATTACAATTGGACTGAGACATTTTAACAATCAATCCTTGGAGTGTTTATTATTGAGCAGATTACGGCAGACATTTGACGATTACTACTTGTTAACGTGGTCAACTATTATCATCTACTTCGAAAGGGGTTGTGGAGGTAAAGAAAAACTCAGCTGCATCAGTTATTTATGCTAACACCCTAAACAATAAATCATCAGTTGTCAAACTTACCAATCTGTGATTTGTTTAAAAATTTTCACTTGATTTTAAATGCTGGCGTATGGCAATTTTAAAGGCAAATTAATTGATAGTTTGCTGCAATATCCCAGATGCAATCTGGTCCATTTATACTGCACGATCACTTTTGCGTAGAGATCGTATTAATCAAAAAAGCGCAAATGCGGATCACACAAGGAATAAACTGCTCACTCCGGTTACAAAGTAAGTTGCGTTCTTGTTATAGGCCATTGAAGTGACTGATTTCACATGTGGCTTCAAGGCCTGGCCGAGATCCAGCAACGCGAAGTGTTTTGCCTTCCGGGTTGGATCCGGCTCGGGATTCTCCCCGAAGTGCAGCACCCGAACCACACCATCCTCGAAGCCCGCCACAATGGTTTTCCCTTTGGGATCAATCTGCAAAGATATGAAGGCATTTTAACAAGAACTATACCATTTAGTTGGAAATAAGTTTAATAAAATTCGTGATTTACCTACTGAGAAGCGTTAAAGGGGTCTAGAAGCTAAACATGAGGGACTTATAAGCGGTCATCTGCTGATTGCTGGTCTCTGTGGTGTGGACGAGTATGGGTGATGGATACAGATTAGGCAAGCTCAAATGAACAAAATCCAAAGCGATACAAAGGGACAAAGAAGCAACAGTTCAAAGATGGCCTAGTGACTACAAGTTGGACGTTGAGTGGATGGGTGAATACTGAAGCAAAGATATATATATATATCAATTGTTTGCATGCATCCACTCTGTACTTTTTCAACTTCAAGTGAATCCGTTGTAACTTCAAGTGAATCCACCGTAACTTCAAGTGAATCCAACCAATCGCACTCCATTAGATACCCCGACAAGATGATTGGTGTTTTGGCCGTCAAATGTCACCGATTGGACCGGGCCCGTCTAAACCCCCTCCAGTTCGAATGAACTAATTTCTCGGTAAACAAACAAAAGTACATTTTTCGCGAGTTACCGAGCAAGGTTGAATGTTTCGGTAGGGTGGTGGGTGGGTCGAGGTGGGCCGTTCTCTCCCCGCCTCCCCCACACACCCGTTCCACCCAGGAACGTTATGTTCGTGATCGTTGATCGAGTGTGCGTCATAGATACGAATGAACTAACCCGGAGTCAACTGACCTCTGTCGGTCCGGTAAGGAAGCGAATCACACCAAGATGGATCGATAAGTCGGTCACCATGCCCAGATGTGAATGTGAGCATGATTCTTTGTATCATCTTGTCATGGTATCTAATGGAATGCGATTGGTTGGATTCACTTGAAGTTACAACGGATTCACTTGAAGTTACGGTGGATTCACATGAAGTTACGGCGGATTCACTTGAAGTTGAAAAGGTATAGTTAGCATAAATAGGTATGTGATAAGCTACTCACAAGTAGCCAAAATGGAATAATAGAATTATTCCATATTTGGTTGCACCTCTCAATCAAGATGTCGAGTGCGTCAGAAACCAGTTCGCAGTAAGCAATTGAAAAAATTAATACAACAAGTATAGGATAAAATTAGAGGGTATTTTGATTATCAGGCTTTGCAAGAACCTCACCTCTGTCGGGCACCAAATTAACTTCGATCCACCGGAAGGAAAGCGTCCACGCACAATGCTCTTCTTTTGAATCAAGTCATAGATGAAAATTCGACCTGATAATAAAGAGGCGAAGTGAGGGTTAACAAAAAAGGGTTCAGTTAATAACACAAATGATTTATTTAAATGCAATCCATCACCAGTTCCAATCCATCGACCCGAATTGGGGGTCACACCCTGACCCTATAGATGGAGCGCATGGATGCAATAGCGATTGTACGACTAGTAGCTAGAGGTTGGACGGTGGATGT
>UZAN01044878.1:4938-15973 GCA_900618425.1 Echinostoma caproni
TCCGATAGTTAGTGTTCTGATTAGTTCTAATGTTCCCGGAGCACAATGGATACTGAACTAAAGACGAGGAAAAAATAGGGACCCATAGGCAGATCGAACTGAACTAGGCTACTGGAACGTGTCTGCAGGTGGACTATATCTCAGAGCGCATCTCTATGTTTGATTAACAGCTCTTTTGGAAAGGCCAGCAATACCACTGTTGTGGTCAATGCCTGGTTTATGTCAAGGCCTCTCTACAAGCTATCGTATTAAATAGCCCTGTTCCAGATAATCGAGAGCCATTTCTTTGGTTATACATCATATATCACTCACATGCCATGATTTTTGGTTATATTCATAGTCCCCCTTCAATCTCCATTGACTTTGCTTTTATATCTGATGCTTTCAACTACCTGGTTGACCCTATAGAAGAATCCATACTTGTAGCAGTAGACTTCAACGCGCCTAGCACATTTTGGTCCTACTCAACAACACCTATCAATCTTACATTTTCCTATCTAGTATTAAGCCTGGTGGCTAGACACTACACATGAAATCCCCAACTAGAATAAACAATGTTCTCTAATTAATTCTCAAAAAACATCTAATAGTATCTCAAACATCCGTCCGGGACCACTTCCCAAGTACTGACCATAACGGTGAAATGCACGGTTTTACTTTAACCGTTCCATAGCTCTACCAACCAAGGCCCCACTGCTTATTATCAACTAGTCCTTTCTACCCAATTTGATTCACTCCCAAGAATGGTTTGATTTGTTCTTTCCTCCAACCCACAAGCAGCCGTCAATATACTTTACCAGAACCTTTCTAAGTGCCTCCACTCGTTTATCTTGGATAGTTTACCTACTCGTCGACCCTTCTCCCACCTCGATAGACTATGTAAAACATTTACTAAAATAACCAAGCTAAACCAGAATACCCAAGACTTTTTCTCTACTCAGGCAGTTGTATTCGCTTTCACAGATGACCCAGAAGAAAACTAATAGTGTCCACAGGAACCAAGAGCTTTGTCTCACCCTAACCCAGTTTGGATAACTTCCAAACTGAGGAGGGCGAGAAACAAAGCCACCAATCACTCTATTTGTCACCTTAACCTTCCTGGTAAGATCGCCCCCACCTCCCCAAAGGAAATCTGTGAATCTCTCCTTATATCCCTCATTTTCATCAGTGACTCTATCTACACCCTTATCAACCTCTTTCGTCCATAACCAAATCTCTGAGGTTCATCTGATTTACCGCCAGACACATTGCTAGTCTTCTCATTGCAAATAAGCCCTCCTTTCTTCCTGGGCCAGATAGACTACCTCCCAGTGCTATATATTTTGGAGGACCTGATATGCGCATCATCTGATTAAAACTATTTACCCTTTCTTCATCGGCGGCACTGTGCCATCTCAATAAAAACAATCTACCGTTATTCCACATCACAAAAAGTGTCCCACACATGACCTATTCAAATACTGTCCGATTAACCACTTGCCTATTCCTTCTAGAATAATGGAAAAAATGATAAGAAGCAACTATCTAAATATCTCAATGCAAATTACTTAGCAAAAGCCAACAGGGCTTTCTTAAATTTTGCTCCTGTCAAACATGCCCACTTAACTTCTTAAACCTTCTTACTAAAAGAGTGAACTCTGTTAAAGCTTATACAGTCGTATACCTGAATATGATCAAGGCTTTTGACAGAGTTAACCACCCATGGCTCACTANTGAAGCCCGATATTTTAAGATAAGTGACACTCCTCTCACGGCTCTCTTCTTGCCTATTAGACCGCTCTCAGGTGGTTTCGATAAAGAATACTTCCTCTCATCCCCAACTTGTCACTAGTGGTGTAATTTAAGGTAGCGTATTAGGGCCCTCATTGTTCCTTAAACCATATTTCAAAATCTATTCATTATGGAATCCCCTTACGTTTTGCTGATAATAATAATAATAAATTGGATTATTCCTTCTCACCAAATAAGTTAATGAACGTCCTAGACGATATTCAATCAGACCTTATCGTGCTTGATCGTTGATGTTCTATGTGGTCGATGACTTTATCTGCTAACAAATGTAGCATTCTGTATTATCGATGTCATATACCGCCAGGTTCCTTGACCATGAACGATATTTCTATTACCCATTCGTCATCCATTCATGACTTCGGACTCAGCTACTCTTGTTCTCTTAAATTCTCGGAGCATTGTGCTTTGCAAGTAGCAAAGGCCAAACGCTCAATAAAACGTTCAATTAGGACCTTCAGCCTCCGCGAAAGCATACTCATCCTGTATAAATCCAACGCTAGGCCGTTGTTAGAGTTTTCCTCAACGGCGTACTTCAGCATGAGAAAGCTGGATAGAGTAGCCATAGAGAACGTCCAGCGAAGATTTACTAAGCAAATTCATGGTTGGACCTCAAACTTAATCTCCATGAAGTGATGTCTCCTCTTAAACCTCTATTCCTCAAGGTTGCGCCGTGAACACCTAATCTAACTCTTTTGCAGTCATTTAAGCATAACAAACTAACTTCGTAAATCTAATCTGATTAGATTTTGATCCGAGTTAACTTATGCTCAACCACATAAACTTTCTCGGAATATCAAGTGACAGATCAAATGCTAGAAGAAACTCTTTGCTATGTATTTATCCGTGCCCGATGGAATATGTCAAACAGATCATCATGAAGAACTTACATTTGTAAATTTTTATTTGTCTAGGACAACCCAACAGGACAATCATCGCGAAAACCGAAAGCTTATGAAAACGGATGAGACTAATAGACGCTTACGATAATCTTAGAGCACGAAGTATTGTGACCCACTACTGCTAACATTACAGCCTCTTGATTCAATAATAAGTGTATATTTCACCTAGCCCCGTGAGGCTCATCCGAATCATTTGGCTCAATTTCGTGGCACATGCGTACCAAGCAGGAGTATTTACTTTCTCGGAGGAATTACTACCAACACTTTTATTCAGCTCTGAGGCTGGGTCTATGGAACATGACATATTTTGAAACATATTTATATAAGTAAAGTTTCCATTACTGTCAACTAGATAACCACTTGATCTCTTCGTTATTTTGATTCATCAAGCTTAATTTAGTGGCAAATGCTGACTTGACAACATTTTTCACTTTCTAAGCCGGATTCCTACCAGTAAGCTCATCCAGCCAACTTCTGGTACATACGTAAAAAGGTATTGCGACCGATTACTCTCAAACTCATATCCTAGTACCGTCGTTTACTTCCGACCTATTTAGCTGAATTACATGGCAGATGGTCACACGGCAGCAGTGTTCAATTTCTCAAACGGATTCCTATCAGCAAACTGATTCGGCTTTAAAGGTAGATCTTCGAAACACATCACATTATGGTGCATACCTATAAAATGATTGTGACAGATAACTCTGAAATTCATGTCCTTTTAGTCCTGTTTACGTTCGACTTATTTAGCTGAGTTAGGTGGCACATCCCAACAAGGTGTGAGTGTTCAATTTCTAAATCGATATTCTAGCAAAACACGGAATCAGCTTCAATGCGCGCGCGTTCAGAAACGTCGTGGGTTTCAGGTTAACTCGATTTTACCCGTTTTATTGTTAGACTTTAAGTTTATTGTATAGCCTTTGTCATATCTCACTATTAAATTTCTTGTCCATTATTAGGGTTATGGAATTGTGCTATTTTGGTTATTCATAAATTGGTTTTAAGTCCAGTGACTAGTGCCTGACCGGATCTAACAGTCTAACCTAACCTATCCTTGACAATTCGGATGCTGAACACCACGGGTGTTTGTAACGAGTTATCGCTAGTACAGTAGTAACTAAAATCTTGCAGAGAAACCTCCTTGAAATCTCTTTTTTCTTCCTCCAATCGCATATCTCGACAAACTGTAGATCGCCCAAAGATCCGAGCTAACAGACATATATCCAGATCTAGTCTGTTTACACAGATAATCAGCATTTGCTCCGTCCCCTAAGTTGATGTGCTCAGTGATGCAACGAAACTAACCTCCAAGACTCATAGCACCATCGCAAACCGCAACCGTAGGCTGCAGTCTCTAGCACTAGTCAGCTAGACCCTATCTTCACTGGTTTTCCTCGTGGACCCTTCGTCCCATTCTATGAGGATCCTTGCCCAATGAGGGCTGTTGCTTGATGCTATAGCCTCTGAGATTTGTAAGTGTGTTTCTAACTCAAAATGCTCAGTTGTGTTCCATGTACCAGACAAAATTCCCCTAGCTCAAATCAAGGACATAATCTTGAAAACACCAAATATGGACCGCTACCCTTGCAACTGTATCCGACTTCGGAAAAGATCACAAAGTTACTCCTGCCCTCTTCTTTTCCAATTCCATAGTTACCTCTTGGCCAAGAAGTTTATTTCCAAATAAAACGATGTTGCGAAAAACATCACATTTAAAGCCATAAAAGTTTATCCTGGTAGTACCCCACTTCAAACGGCCACTCGGAACACGAACAAAGGAAACCCTGAGATGCACAGACTCTCTACATTACTAAATGCAAGTACCCCAAAATTAGCTAACCAATACCTCATGACTCCCGTAGACCCACATCCCCAATTATTGATCTTGATGCTCTTCAATCGCCCTATTCTAAACCTCCACCACCCAAGCGCTCAAAAATTCACACCTCAACCCTGAAACCCCTGTCCGCGCCTATCGGCCAGTGACTCCCATCTTACTGGTAGAAAATACTCGTCCTCAAATGAAGAAGTCTTGGTGCCTGACTTCTCTACCATGTCAATTTCCCTTCTTGGTTACAAAAAGCCATTTAGCTAAAATGGATTCCCAAGGTCTCATTCACACCTCGAAATCTTATCGCATGGCTGGGGTGATAAACATGCTCCTAAACCCTCAGTACCTGTCCTCCATGCTTGCACCTAACTATGTTATCAAAACTTCCGCTAGTCCTGCCTACAATTACCGCCTACGGGCGATACCCGTATCCCTTCCTACTCACATAGGCCCAACCAGGACGAACCTCCTACCTAGAACAAACATTACACCTTCGCCTCACCCTACCCTATTTCCCATTTTGTGCAATAAATGCGTATTGCTTACCTTTATCACCACGGTCGTGCGCAAAATCCGATCCCCCTCACCTCTCTCGTGGACTAACTGAAGCCCAAATACACATAGGACCCCGTCCGGTCCTTAATCATTCAATGGCATTCTCGGGCGAAAACTTTACTCTTCCCTATCCCTCGGACCAACCGGGGGACGACAATTTATATGACATACTCAGCCGCCTTTGCCTGAAAAACCTCCCAAGGCCTCACAACCAACTCCCCATTATGACTCGCACTTATTTTGGCATCCTCCTGTTGGGTGGCATCCCTACTGTCTCCTATTCTCTTTTCTCTCGACCCAATGTGCAACTTGACCGTGTTTTCTGCTCCAAGATTTCATTTGATACGGCCCCTTTCCCTTTTCTTCATGTAAAACTCAGCGTGTTCTGCCCTTCAACAAATCTATCCCTATCTCCCTTCTACTGCTAAATGCCTGCTCAATTCTACATAAATTCCATGTCCTCCGTTACATTGTTCAGTCCTCTGATTATGATATCATTCTTGTCACTGAAACGTGGATAACTGGTTCAGTCCCGCATGACCACGCCACCACTACAGACTACCAGACCTTTAGAAAGGACCGTCTCCGTCGAGGAAAAGGCTGTCTATTCCTGATTAAAAACAACCTAATGGCTACTACTCTTTTCCATCCATTACTCGATTTGGTGCCTGTCTCCGTCTGGTTACCAATCATGTTCCCCAATCTCTCCCTCCACATTGGCTGTATACACCACCTATCTCAGCCACAGCTAATCTTATGCAGATAATCAAAGCATTAAGAGTGGTAAGTAGTCAATACTTATCACTCTTGCTGTGTTCTGCCAAACTCATTGCAGATAACTTCAGCGCCCCAGATNTAACGTTTTACCTTAAATCTACCCGAAACCAAAGTAAGTACTCTCGGTCTCTGTTCCCCGGTAGTGATCATCAGATGTTATCCCTTACATCCACAGCGCATTCACGCAAATTGATCCCCAATTATCCGCTGATCTGCCTTACTCTAATCTCTTAACCTGCCTCACGTCAATCCCAGCCAACCAAACCACATCCCGCTCGGCTTGCATTTCGTCCCTCAGGAGACTACATAAAACTAAAAAGATTCATACAAAAACTAAAGATTCCTCAGTTTTCTGACAGCTGCACCGCACTTCTTCAAGCATACGGCTAAAAATAGAGAAAATCTTGTTGAAACAAGGACTCCCTGCTTTAAATAGTTCAAATAAACCTTTGTATATATCACGCCTACTCAAAGAACGAACTCATCATAATTCAGCCGAAATTCCATACCACAATACTGCAAACATATCCCATATCAACTCTGCCGATGAGATAGTTGCAGCACTTAACAGCTTTTTCGCCAAATCGATGACTACAGATACTGGAATAAGCACCCCTGATGTTCCACCTTAGAGTAAACACATTCTCTCGTCTGGATTTTACCTTAAATGAAGTGACCTAACTACTTGCTAAGGTAAAACTATCCTCACGTCCTGGGCCTGACGGCATTCCACCGTCACTGCTTCGTTACGGTGGAACTGATGTCGCAGCTTTATTATTAAATTTATTCGCCCTGTCCCTCTCAATGGAAGTTGGCCCTCATTTTCCCCATACATAAAAATGGCCCAACTATTGACCCCTCCAATTATCATCCGGTTAATCACATTGCTATTGCCTCTAGAATACTGGAACGTTTGGTTAAACAGCGCATGTTAGAATTCCTACTTTCCCATAATCGTATACATGTTGGTCAGCATGTAATGACGATCATGCACGACTTGCCAATATGCCTTTTTTGACATGTTGACCATTGCAGCCGA
The DNA here is from genome assembly GCA_900618425.1 of Echinostoma caproni. NCBI lineage: Eukaryota > Metazoa > Platyhelminthes > Trematoda > Plagiorchiida > Echinostomatidae > Echinostoma > Echinostoma caproni. The sequence goes on from UZAN01044878.1 coordinate 11,831, forward strand.
TAACCAAAGGTCTGTAATCGTCATATATCTAGACATNGGAACGTTTGGTTAAACAGCGCATGTAAGAATTCCTACTTTCCCATAATCGTATACATGTTGGTCAGCATGTAATCACGATCATGCACGACTTGCCAGTATGCCTTTTTTGACATGTTAACCATTGCAGCCGATAACCAAAGGTCTGTAATCGTCATATATCTAGACATGGCCAAGGCCTTTGACCGTGTTTCTCATCCTCGTTTACTTGCAAAACTTAAGGCATACGGTTTTGATGGTCCTCTTTTACCTTGTTCGACTTCCTACCTCTCGAAAATCACTCAAGCGGTATCCGCCGACGGTCATCTATCACAACCAGTTCCTGTAACCAGTGGTCATACAGGGGAGTGCACTTGGTTCCCTGCTTTTTGTATTCTACATTAATGATGTGCTTTCAGTCCTCCGCCATGGTGTTCCCTTTCCCTTTGCGGATAATATTAAGATAATCTACAAATCCCACCTCCAATACCTTGCCACTACTTTACAAAACATCAAAAATGATCTGAAATGACTTGATGAATGGTGCTCCCTGTGGATGATGGTTTTCTCAGCAGTAAAAAGCTGCTACACAACCTACAGATGCCTAGTCTCACCCGGATCACTCATAATAATCATGCACCCATTCAACTAAGCAAGGCTGTGCGTGATTATGGACTCCGCTGCTCTAACAGTATACAGTTTTCTGAACCCATTTCATTCAAAAAACAGCTATAGCAGAGCAGTTAGTTGGTATGATTACAAAATCACTCAAACTAAAGAACAGCATACTTACTGCCTGCGTATCTCATGCCGAACATCATCTGGAATACTGTCTCATCATTTTCTCTTGTCTGTCCAAAGAAAACCGAATTAAAATTGAGAACGTCCAGCGTTCATTCACCAATAATTTGATTGATTACTCATCGACTCTGATCTACATGGAACGTTGCATTCTTTTAGGACTGGACGCTTGATGGCTCAGGCACTTTTGTCTCAACTTGTGCTTTCTGTATAAGCTCCTTCATTGCCGTGTATTCGCTTCCAATAACACACCTACGTTTCCCCTACCCTCACCTTACACGTCACGCCATATGAATCTTACACCAACGATCCCCCACGTGAGGTCAGCAGTAGGATCAAACTTTTCTGATAAGTACTCCAAATTGTGAAACAAACTCTCCATTGAAATCCAGAAATGCCCTTCGATTGCACAATTTGGCAAAGTCTTGAAGGCACACTTTACCGTTAGCTTCATGTTACAGTTGAACCAATGTGACACCCCTGTATACCGAGCTTATGGAGAGGGCANGTCCCAGAGCTCGAGAAGTGGAACCGACCCCAGTTGTGAATCCTTATAATAAGTAATGTAATCTGTTCAACACACCACTTTCCCCTTCTCCACTGAACTGCAACAGACTCTCTTGGTGAGTACTCTTTGAAGAATTGTGACCTGCTATTGCACATTCGAAATTATTCCAATCTTGTTTTCAGTTGACCAACTTGACTTATTTTCGTGGCACTTGCTAACCAGGAAGCAGTGCTCACTTTCTCAACTGTTTTCCTATCAGTACACGGATTTTGCCTCAAAGCTGGACCTGTGGAACGCACTACACTCTGGTGCATACTCTCACAAGTATTGTGAGGCCTTATTAAATGCTTAAAATCTTTCCTAAGTGACCATCTTTGGTCTTCACATTTTATATTCATTCTATTCATGGGGCGTTCCAAGCCTCCAGGTTTTTAAGGGTATTCACGTTTTCACTTCATCAGTTTGAGCTGTTTTACCTGCGTTTTACCTGCGCATTTTTTTTTTGGATATATATACCTTCGGGCATTCACGTGTGTGCAGCAGGATGTACCCCGAATACACCAGACAACCGCAAGTGAGCCGAGTCTAGGTGTGCGCTCGAACCGTCGACAGACAGGATGTTCTCCGTGGAGAGGGCGACAACCAGAAAGAAACGAAAAAACAGACACCATGAGCCGGAAGGTCCAGTGAGACAAACACGACTCACACTCAAACTGAATGGCAAGTTGATAAGGTCGTTACATTCATTCTCAATGTATGCGTTTGTGAATCTGTCTGCATTCTGTTTCGTTTGCACTTCATTTTGGTTTCCGATCTCCCACCATCTCTATTGTGTATATCTTCTAAATGGACTTTTATGTACCTGCAATTTTATTGTACGTATTACCATTATGAACAGATAATCATGCTATGTGCATGCCTCACGGGCGTCGTAAAATATACGTTATTGTTATCATTGTTGTTAGTCTACGTAGACGTTCACTTTGTCAATCATTATTCATAATTAAATTTTTCTTTCACTGTTCCCATTAGTCTTCTTAGGAGTATCATTCATCGTTCATTTCCTCAACTTTTGCCTTTTGCGCATCCCTATAGTCTATGGTGATGCAATGTGTATATTTTGATGTCATATTTACCGAACCTTTTCTGTTGTGATTTCTACATGTTTATCCTTAAGATTGCATTTTTATTTTGCCATATAACATTTTGGGTACTTTTTTTGCAAGTAAAACCTTCGCCAGCAGGGCTCGAACCGCAGACCCCCCCCCCCAGGCGTTCAAGAACGCTTCCCCTTCACCACACACGCTTGTCGAGTGGTTGTTTACTGCTTTTATCAATGCTGCCCTCTGATACGCATACCTTTGATTAACGTCATCTCTTTGTATCGCATTCCGACTTGCTAGCACTTACAATATACACCCCAAACCATCATAATTTCCTTCTCTGTCGTTTTATTCCGGAACTGAAATTGTATTATTAGCCATTTTCATACCGTATCACAACTTCTCCCGATTGGATTTCACTACTGCGCTTTTTTACGCTTAACTATCTGCCGTGTGTTTGTATTTGTATAACTTTCGCAAGCGAGATATGTTTACATTTCAGTTAAACATTGTACACTGGTCGTCGCAACGGCGAAAATATGAAAGTATAGAGAGATCTAAAAAAATGCTGCGTAAAAATGTCACCAAGGTTTGATTCATTCAATTGAGGATTGACCAATAAGACGAACGAGTGATCGGGTGGGAGCGACAAGAAGATAAGTCAAAATGCAAAGGATATGACGGGTCATTTAGAATCTCATTGCCAAAGGTCGCCAAAGATTCTTTATGACCATTATTAAGTTCTGGGATTAATGATTTGGCAGAAATCAAAGGCGCGCAAGTTAGTAACATCAACCACGACGGATAGTTTTAAAGTCCTGTTAGAGTAGACCGGGCAATACTGGAGGAGTACAGTAAAGTAAAATAGGAAGAACGCATTGTTTAACAAAAAAGAACAAAACTTCTTGTGGAGCGCTAAATTGTCTGAGCTTTCAGAGCTGAAGGAGAGGAGCCGAAAATTGCCCATACAATTATGAACGTAGGTCAACCACCGAAGGTTATTATCGGTTTGACATAAAACGACATCGTAAGTATACTTTTAGACATGAGCAGAGTGTGGAACAGAAAGGCCTCTAATGAATGCAGAGAAACGATACGGCGAAACGACAGCATCTTGAAGGACACCAGAATTACTGACTAGAGGATTTGAGGTATTCCTGCACAGATGTGTGCACTGGGTTGTTTCAGTGAAACAATCAGAAAGCCATGAAAGCAGCTGTCTCGGGGTGCTAAAAGATTCAAGCTAAAACAGGAGGGATAACCGGGATTCAGAATCAAATCGAGAAAAAAACATAATTGACAAATTTGGCAGAATTGTTCAATGACTTGCTTAAAAAATGGACCAGAGTAGACACGGCATCCAAAGTCGATATGTTGGGTTTATACGCGGACTGAAGACGATCATGGGGAATGGTGACAAATGACTGCGAGCGACTCCGGATGGTTTTCTCAGTCAACTTTAGAACTACAGATGTCAATGCAATGGAACGAAAACGTTTTGCAAGAACGTTTAAGGATAAGGTAATTGGAACAAGTATTATGGTTACTGGTCGCCAGGATCCGGGATCATCTGTACTCAGAAGAACTAGTTATTAAGGGATGTAAGCATGCTAGTTAAAGGGACAGCTCTAAACTTGAGAAACGCTGGATAAAGATGAATAGGGCCCGCCAATGACGGTGGTTTGAAAGAACGTAGAAGCTTAAAAAATTCATCCT
>UZAN01044878.1:16490-29472 GCA_900618425.1 Echinostoma caproni
TTAAAAAATTCATCCTTGGAATAAAGCGAACAGATCAGAATGGCAAGCCTCAGATGGGAAAGAGGGCAACTGGGTATCGTTAGACGGACAAAGAAATGCAGCGTTAAGGCGATTTAGATCAACATTACTTTTTACATTTTTCCTTTTGTCCGCAAAGAAGACGAATCCCTTGCCAAAGACGCCTTCTGTTTTTCGTTTGCAAGATTTGGGAAGCGAACGTCATGTTTAAATTTGTTATCTCAGCGTTTATTAGGTCAGAATAAAACTTTACGGCAAACGGATGGTGATATTTATGGGACCGTTCCCTTTGCCTTTGTTGTGAGTTCAAGCGAGGAGATGCAATTTTGCCGTTGCAAACAAACAGCGTTTCCATGGGACCGCAAAAATGAAAAATTGATTTCATCGTCTCGGTAAAAAGATTAACATAGTTAAAAAGTGATGAACAAGGAGCAAACCAAGATTGGGCAACCGTTATAGAACGACAGAGAACAGAAATGCGGGTTGATGAAAAGTTACGGAGATGAAAACCTTATTTGATTTGATCGTATGAATGTCGGATATGCAGAGCGAGAGTACATCTTTGGTCTTTAGGGGAGACCACAATCAACATTGGTAGAGACTGGGGCCACGAGTTCACGAGAACCCAGTGTGAGCTGGTTTGTGATTACCCGGTCAAGTATGGAGCTGCCTCTAGTAGGAGAATGAGACAAATCGGACAAGCCAAAAGAAAGCAGAGGGAAAGTGCTTNNATATATATACATTGGTGGTAATTATATTTTTATATCCGGAAAAACTGGGATGACAACGAACGAACAAACAATCAATGGATTTTTTGGAAGAGCTGTAAACCAATCCAGACTTGTCACTCCAAGAAGTGTTGGCATACGTTACCGCACCGCCTACGGTTTTCTTCCTGATATGTTGTCTATCCTGCCGGTGACAGTCCAAGCCATTTATCTAAACGAGAGCATCCTCAAAGTTTTGATTTAACCAGGTATCTTGTAGGCATACGACACATGTGTTGGAATGTGTGCGTCTGTTCAGTGAGTAAGGTAAATCCGAGATATTTGCAAGGAGAGAGAACGTTGGTATTGACCAACGACGGCACGGTTATCTTGTCAGCAGGGGTGCTATTAAGCTTGCGCTACCATCCAGCACGCTTGCGATTTGTGATTCAAACATGATTCCCAGATTTTCCAGGCACATTTATTGTGTGTAGCACACAATTAACAAATTTCAATCTAAGCTTATCCTGGCGACAGAAAATGAATGTGTTTTAGTCTATTCGCCAATGAAAACCGAGTTCAACCGCAGTGTTTGTTCTTATGCATCTGCGCATTCTGACGGTTTTTTTCAACGGTTATGTGGGCTTTAAGTTATCTTTTGATCCTTTCATGTTCCACAGTCATGTGTGCATCGGTTGGCAATTTGTTCCGTAATCTAGAGTATATACCAAGGAGAACTCTTTTTGTGTTGCACTGTTGTCGAGGGTTGTAGGGAGTCTGTTTGCATGATTACGTTGTGGTTATCGTGAGTTTTTGGAGAAATGAAATGGAGTCATGGAATGGGCTTATTTTTAAGTGAAACTATGCAATAAGGTGGCAGTTAGTATGATCTGACGTAACCAGAGGAGATCCAGGCTAAGGAGGATGCATCTTGCCATATAGCATAGTTTTATGGACCAACCAAAATTTGTTTAGTCAATTTTCGCTGGACATTTTTCATGGCTTTTCAGTCAGGTATCCACATACTGGGATATACAATTGAGAAATATTCTAAGAGTGGTCTTGCATGCGACTTATGTGGGGTAGAAATACTCTCGCGAAGGCTAAAGTTACTGAATAAGAAGTGAATAATGTGCTTTGCTTTTGCTATCTGGAGGTCGCAATGATCCGGAATGTTTTAGGTACAAAAGTAGTTTAAACCCAAATCTCGAATAGAAGGGGTGTGAGCAATGGTAGTCCTATTCCTAGTCAGAACGCCAGAAGGGACTTGGCATCTATAGGAAAGGATATTGTTCTTTTTGGCAGAGAAGCTCATCGACCATTCGGAGCACCAGCAATCCAGGGCTAGAAGATCAATTGGAACTTTTTCAAGGGCATGCATCGCAATGTTCGGGGAAGGAGTATGCGAGTTCAATGTCATCAGCAAATAAAAAAGGAATTCCATGTTTGATGGATTTGCATATGTCACTTATGTACATAAGAAATAATAGATGATCAAGTACTGCCTTGTATAACTGCAGTTGTTACCAGCTGAGATAGATAGAATAAGCCATCTCATTAAATCACTCGCGTGCGGTTGGGGAGGTATGAAGTCAGCCATGAAATTAACGGATCGCCTAGACTATAGGATCAACCAATAATGTTAAGTGGGATACCCTGTCTAAAGCCTTTGCCATGTCCAGGATGTAGTCATTTTTGTCGTTTAACACGTTTGAAATTGGGTTTAGGAAGTCAAATAGGTAAGTTTGACGAGAATGATATTTTAGAAAACCATACCGTCTCAGGATAAGATAGTTTCCGGAAAAAACTACCAATTGTTGTTTAGCAATTTTCTCCATTGTTCTGGAAACCATGGGAGTGTTGTTTATGGTTGATGGTTCTTAAGTGGGTCCAGTTTTATGCTGAGGAATAATAGTGGACCATTTCCATTGGGATGAGACAACATCATCGGTCAGTCAGAGGTTGAATAATTTTAACAAAAGGAGCGGGATATCTGGCCCTCCGAATCGTAGAGCTCCCGAAGGTAGTCCGTCGGGCCCAAGATATGAGAAAGGTTTGGTCACTCCGAGAAGCGTATCAATGTCATTTACCGTAAAACTGATGGTATTCAGTGATTCAGTCGTGGGGATTGATACACTAAGAAGGCTGGTGGGTGAGTCTTTTATGTACAAGGAGGTAACTATAGAGCTTAGAACTTCAGCAATCTGTTGAAGGGAGTTGAAAGAGATATTTCCAGGCAGAATTAGGTGTGAAATACTGGAACTCATGGCTTTAGTCCTAGCCTTATGTAATTGAGGCATTTTCCAGATTGGATTATTATGGGACAAAGACTGCATAGTTTGGCAGGTTTTAGTTGGATTGTTCTTGAGAGGACATGCAACTGCAGCAGAGGAGCCAAATCATGAGAGGTTTGGTAACCTCCATAAATTTTACTAAATTTAGCGCTGAATTTCTCTAATTGTGGAGTTGAGCGGTGAGTAGATTTTTTTTATTACACGCCTAGGTGTGATGAACAGCAGACGGGGTAAACCCCATAGTCACGAGGACCTGCTGTTCAGTAGTTGAAATCGGTAACCTAAGCCCCGGAACTTNGGCGAACCGCATAAGGCCCCGATAGGTTAGGCGTGGTATTGAACCGGACGACAGCAGAGCTGCCTACCACCAAAGTGGGGTGGCGGTGGCAGGGCTCATACAACAAAAGTTAGGGAGTTGATAGAGCTGATGGTTTTTTGATAATAAATATCAGCAGCCAGTTGGGGGTCAGACCAGTCCAAGGAACTAGTCAGGTTTGGGAGGCCTGACCAGTTAATTTTGTGGCGGGGGACATCCGTTGGCGAAGGAGGTGACTCTGTTTACTCTAATTTGAACACGCATTGAACCATTTTGTGATCACTGACTGGAAGGTGGTCTCTTACAAGTGTCTCTGACACCATGGGACGATTTGTAAAGATTGATTAAGGAACAAGAACACCCCTATTGCGGTGTTTATCATGCTATGTTCAACCACCAAAGTTATTACGGGATAAGAATGAGAGGAGGTTATATGGGGCAGACAAGGATAACCAACAAATGTTTGGATCCATAAAATCTCGTGCTATGAGTTTGGTCTGGTTTCAAGATCCGACAGGTGATTAAACGTTCCAGAAATGTATGAGAAGTCGAGTGAAGCTGAAGGTGGACGATAAATACATCCCAGGAGCAAGGTTTGATCATGGTGTGTGATCTTTACCCGAAAGGATTCCTGTACTTTATCAAAGATGGGGCCGTTCAGATTGATTGCTTGTACCGGTTTTATCCAAAGGGTTGATAACAAATTAGAGCGATGGGGTCTATAGGGCACTCATCATGCAGTCACGTCTCGGTTATAATGATGATAAGGAAGCAATTTGTGTATGCAATATTTTCAGTGAGGTGAGTTTCTTACTAATAGAACGCGAGTCAATCAAGAGGAGAAATATAAAACAAGGTCGTTTGGGAATTGGAAGTTTTGAGAGCACATTTTTATTTGGGAGTTTTGTACGTCAGTAGGAAACCGTGGCAGAAGTAGCGGAGTCAGCCTGAATGGAACGTGCAGAGGGACAGCACCTGTCATAGTAATTTGTGCGTAATTCATTAAAAACGGATAAGGGCGCTGTGAAGCACGGTTCGGGGGGGGGATCGATGGAGGAAATTATGGTTTCAGTCCTGAAATATGTTTCTTAAGAGGCGCGGAAGGGTATCAGCGGATTTTCGGGTGTTGAGCATGCCCTAAATTTGGTGTTGTAAGATGTGGCTGGCGCGAGAGATAGGGGAGAGTAAAGCTCTGGCTCCGATATCTCATGGGATAGCTAGGGGGGAGGTTGGGTCCTATGTATGAGAAGAAGATAACGGGAGTCCAATTTGGTGCAAAGCTATGGTGGTAAGGTAAGGCATACACATTTGCAGCTAACTCAGAGGAGTCGGGTGACAGAATAAGTGAACGATGTTTTAAGTAGGGGGTTTGTTCTGGTTTGACCCAGGTGAGTACGCCAAGGAAAATGTTCTGTCCGTAGGTGGTGACCATTAGAAGGTTCTGTGAGAGGCTGACCAACGTGGTTTGATGCAAGTGAAGAGGGGATTCTGCGAGGTACTGTTCGACTGGGGTTGTGTTCAACGCCCCCGCAGGGCATTAAGATTTCATGGAGTATAATATGCCGTGAGGACCCATTTATACTTAGGGGCTTTGGGGGCATTGGATGGGGGTTCAAAATGGTAGAGTAGTCATGCTCAATGACTTCCTCATTTGGGGTCAAACATTATCTTTCCGTAGTGAAAGCACTGTCGCTGGCCGAGTAGTGCGGACATTTGTTTCGGGGCTCAAGCGTGAAATGTTTGAACCCTTGGGTGGTGGGGAATTGGATGAAATTGAAAATAATGCATCGAGGTCTACATTTAGGGTCCGAGGCCTACGGGGGTCGGGGGGTACTGGCAGGCTTACTCTGGGGGAACTAGAAATGGATAATGCAGGGGTCTATGCAACTGTCGATTGGTTGATTTCCGAGTAGACCCTTGAAGGGGGGTACTATCAGGATAGAATTTTGCTTTTGGATGGAATATTTTCGCTGTATCGTTTTGCTAAGCTTTGAACTCCTTGGTTAACCTGTTATTCGGAAATCTAAAAAGAAGTAAACACGAGTACCATTGTGATCGTTTCCAGAGTCTGATGTACTTGCATGGCTAGCGGTCCATGTTTCAAGCCTTCAGAATAATGCACTTAACTTGAGCTAAGGGGATTTCGTCTCGCAAGTTGAAAACAACTGCATGTTTTGAGCTAAAGATGCGCTTGAATAATTTGGATGCAATAGAATCAAGCATCAACTTTGCCTGAGCGAAATCATTCGTAAGTTAGGCCGACGGGTTCATAAGGGAAACCAGTAGAACTAGAGCTGAGATAAATAGTTCCGGGGATTCCCGCCTACAATTGACGTTTGTTATGCTGCTATCAATCTTGGAGGTTATTTTGAGTGCATCACTGTACACATCCACTAAAGGGACAGTACAATTGGTAAGGGGCATTGTGGACTGACCGCTTCTGGCTCCTCGTCTGCTATCCCGGGATTTGGGCGACCTGCGGTGTGTTGCGGCATGGTGTTAGGATAGAATGCAGAGGGGATTTTAAGGTCTTTCTGTAAGTTAAGTATAATAATCGCTATACCGATATATTGTTACGTCCCATTTATGGTGTAACGCAATCCGGGATCAAAGAGCACCTCAAGTGAAGGATATGGGAACAATAGTGATCGTACAACCAATGATGAGCATCTAGGATACTACTACAACAATATGACTACAATAAAGGACGAGTAACTTAATTTCGTTTTTTAAAAAGGTCTGCAGTAATATGGGAAGAACATTTCAATAAACGCCTATAATGAAAAACGCGAGAGCACCTGGTTACCACGTTAAAATTCAAGGCGCGCCACTGTCACTTCCAAGGTAACTTGGATAGTTTTCCGAGGGTCAGAAACGCGCTGGAGTTGTTTCAAGGCCGCCGAGGACATTTGCCAGGTGGTTGACAACTCCATTCTCCAAGGGACCGTGAATTTGAACCTCAAAGTCACGTCCCGGGCCATTCTCATGTCAGGTCAGTTCAAGTCACAGGATTAGTGACTGATGAGAATTTGAGTCCAGGTTCTTGCACCGCAATCGTATCGTTTGCCTACATTTGCGTCAACAACACAGAATTCTTTTGCGAGCCGAATTTCGAGCCCGTCAGTGCCGGTCCAGGTGCTTCTTTGGTTGGTAATACAGTTTAATGCTAAGGTTCAATGCTTGAGGAAAAGAAAACGAAAAAAGGAAGCAGTAATCTCTACCTCAGCCGAATTCCTTTCAGTACATGGATTCAGCTTCACAGCTGGATCCGTGGAACATGACATCATTTTGTACATTCTTTTATAAGTATTTTGACCCATTATTTCTTACTTAAAACCCTCTGATCTCTTCATGTATCCGCTTCTAAATCCGTATCTTCATTTCCGTATCAGTTCAAATTTAACAAACGCATTTGAGCCTTACCGCTCAAATGGTGTCGGTGCTACTTTTACTAAAATATCCTTCGTAAAACCTTGTTTCTTTCCTTTAACCGACCTTCATTTGACCACCTGATTCTCTCAGGCTTAGTTTCTTACCCGCTGGTTGGACTCAGATGTGTTTCATCAAACTCCTTTCTCCGTAAACTAATTTTTTCCATCTCACGGAAACGTTTCTATTTCTGTTTTATTTGCATTGTCTTTTGAGTGACGATTGATCAAGGCTATCTATATGTTTCAAACATATCTTTCTGTTCGTCGACTGTCCTAAACTTCCAGCACTACGTTGAGGGATAACATGCACACTTTCTCTCCTCCCCCCTTTCATTAGCTAGAAACCTACCTAGAATGCTTCCCATTTCCGACTTCCTTTCCAGAGATTTACTGCTGCCAGATTAACGGTGACTTCAGTCGGATAGCCCCGAAATGCAACGGTAATGAAAACCAAATTATAACCGACAAAGTGAAAACGGGATCTTACGGACTCTCTTATCGAGTGAATCATTTCGCTAAACAAACTCAGCAACCCCATGCCCCGTGTTTTCGATCGGCGTAGAAGACCTGCGGAGGCCGGAAACCACTTTTCGCCGTCTACACTCGATTACCTTCTCCCACACAGTGATATCACCCAGAAGGTAATCGTGCTTGCATGAATTTACTCATATGTATTTTTTAAACACATCTCCAAGAACATTTATGAACACAAAAGCTTTCAAAAACTGCATCCACCTCACCACAATGAACGTTTGACATTTTTTTATCGTGTCCAATAGCGGTTGTTTTGATTCCTCATCCTGGATTGAACTCAATCGTGAATAATACAATTCATTGGCCTGTATACAGGACAGGTCAGGTCAAGTTACAGGACTTGCAGCTGATGCCGATTTGAGTCCAGGTTCTTGCGCCGCGAGCGTATCGTTTGCCTACGTTTGCTTTGACAATATAGGATCCTTTGCGAGCCGATTTCCGGGCCCGTCGCTTTGGACTTTAACAACTTTTCGGTTCAGGTGCTTTTTCGGCTGCTGATACAGTTGAATGCTAAAGTTGAATGCCTGCAGAAAGAAAAGGGAAAAAAGAGTACCTGCAATTTTGGTATGCACTTGGCTGAGGAGTTAGTGGGATGAGGAACTGCCATAAACTGGCCGGTTTCCTAATTATGCGGGGATTCGTATATATCCGGCAGGGTGCCTGCACGGATGCAAGAATAATCAACCTATGGTATTTTACATGATCCCAGGTTGTTAGTCCTATTCATCGTCGGGAAATATGCCCGACCATGCCTCGTCCCGCTTGTGCTTGAGAGTCCCAAGGCTACGAACAGTAACCACTTGCTGTGGTAACCGGTTCCACGCATTAACCACCCGATGCGAAAAGAACTGGAATTCAATAATCTGTGTTCCCTGGGCTTTTCCAGTTTGCATCCGTTGCCCCTAGAGTTAGTGTTGTGGCATAGGTGCAGCAGCGGTGTTTCCGTTACCGATGCACCGGCCAGCTGCTTCAAAGCCTCTATGAGGTCCCCTCGCATCTTCCTTCTCTTGAAGGAGAAGAGGTTTAACCTACTTAGCCTCTCACTGTATGCAACGTCACTCATGCCTTCTACGACCCTCTTGAACCTTCTTGCACCGCTTCCAGGACCTTGACGACTTTCACCTAATAAGGCGCCCAGGCCTGAACTCAGTAATCTAGATGTGGCCCCACAAGGGCCTTATACAGTGAAAACATCAACTCTTCCTCTCGAGAGGCTACAGCCCTCAGGAGTTGATGGAGTATCCTATAACCTTTGGCATCAGCTGCCAGACACTGAGGCGTCGGTTTGAAGGTCTGGTCTATGTCAATACCCAAGACCCTAATTTCCTCGCTCCTCGTTGGAGGTCGATGGCTTTCCGTGATTGTTTTTCGCCCATCGCTGTTTATACGGACTGTCGTCAACTGTTAATACTTGCCTAGGTTCATCGGTAGTTCCCATTGAGCTGTTCACTCCCGAATTGTGTTCAGATCATCTTGTAATTGTGGCACATCGTCGGCAAACAAGTAGAGCGGCGAGTGCAGACCACGGACCATATCGTTGATGTATACGAGGAACAGCATGGGATCACGCACCGAACTCCAATGCAAGCTTCGGCAGACCCTGATATACCGTCGTATACTCTCACACAAAAAGTCCTGTTGTGCAAGTAGGCTCTCAACCAATCTACTAATTCTTAGAGGGTTCATTTTTTGCGTTTCCTCCTATTGTTTGACCACGAGATGCAAAATCTCACATCAAAATGCTCCGCATTATAGAACTCACGGAGTTACTTCAGTTGGTTCATTCGTGTGTTCATGTGGCAACAACTAGTGACCTGGGTGTTCCGGGTTCAAACCACTCCACGGCCGTCCCTCTTTCTTATATCTGTATTTTACCCAGGCAGCCATTGTATGGCCAAAGCTCCTTCCTGAAAGTTGGCCGTACATTTATATAATCAATAAATAGAGAAAGGAAGTACAAAATTCATTATTAATTTTTTATTATTGTTTGACTGCGAAATAAGCGTCTTGACCTCAAAATGGACCAGATCAGAGAACAGATCGAGGTACTTGAGAAACTAGTTGGATACACAGAAATGAACAGTCTGAACCCGGCGAGCTCCTAGATCCGTTAAGTTTTGACGTGATAAATCGCGTTTCGGGTTCATAGATAGTTAAATCACCTAACTTAGTAACCTGGTGTAGCTCGGCGAGTTCTATGATCCGGTGCATTTTTCTATGCAAACTCGCATTTCGGATCCAAACGAGTTTGAACAATAGTTAGAAACACGAAAATGACTAATCTGATATAACCCGCCGAGTTCGTTGTTCCAGTGCATTTGGATGTTACCTCACAATTCGGTTCACACAATAGGTAGGAACACAAATATATACCATGTGATGAAAAGAGACGATTGGTATTGTCCTGTGATTTTGTTCTCAGAACTCTCATTTCTGGGTGAATAAATACACAACTTCACAAATTGAACCATCCAATGTAACTGGGCGGGTTCTATGATGCCTTGCATTTTAATGTACGAAATCGCATTTCGGTGTGAAACGATAGTTAGAAAACTCGGATTTCGGATCCATAGAATGGATTGAAACAGGTAAATGATTGATCTCATGTAGCAAGTCAAGCTTTATGATGCGGTTTGTTTTTCGTCTAAAAACTCATATGTCAGGTTCAATTATTAGTTAGAAACACAAAAATGAACAATCTCATGTAACCCGGCGAGTTCTACCATCCGATGCATTTTTGTGGAAAGCTGCATTCTTGATTCATACAATAGGCAAACCAACAAAATGAAAAACTTCGTTGAGTTCAACGAACTGATGCATTCTAAAACAAAACCTCACATTTCGGGCTTGACTAATAGGAAGGAACCCAAAAAAGAACCATCTCATGTAACTCGGTAAGTTCTAAGATACGGTGCATTTGATGTCCAAACTCGCGTTCCGAGATCAAACGTAAGATACAAATACACAAATTAAGCTTCTGATTTAGCACTGCGAGTTCCCTGATTCGGTGCATTTCGACGTGAAAACTTACGTTTCGGGATCAATCAATAGTGAGAAACACAGAAATGAGCAATCTGATGTAACCCGGAGAGTTATGTTATCTGATGTATTTGTTATGGCGTTTGAAATTCCGGGGCGGGACAAAAGGTAGGAACACAAGAAAAGAGACAGCTGACAAAACTGTGTATCATCCGGTGCTTTTAGTTCCCAAAACTCTCGGTACGCAGTGAAACAATACACAGTTACACAAAAATGCACCACCTGATGGACCTCTATGGTTTCTGTGATCCGGTCCATTCTGGTGTGAAACATTTCGATTCGCGGTCAAACAATAAACACTAACACAGAAATGAACCATCTTATGTAACTCGGTGAGTTAGATCATGCGGTGCATTGTGATGTCCAAACTCTCATTTTTGGGTCAAACCTCGGGCAGTACGAAACAAACGGAACATCTGGTGTACGCAGCAATTTCGATGAGCCGGTTCATTTTAAGGTGAAACTGGAATTTTTGGGTTCAAGCAATAGGTGGGAACTAAAACTGATTATGCCATCCGGAGAGTTCGATCATCCGGTGCAATTTGATGTCCAAGCTCGCATTTCGCGGCCAAACAGTATACGGGAGCAAAACATTAAACCATCTTATGTAACTCACCGAGTTCTATGAAGCGGTAAACTTTTATATCTAAACTATCATTTCGAACTCCAACAATAGGTAGGAACTCAAAAATCAACCATTCGAAGTACCTCGACGAGTTCCATGATCTAGTGCATTTTATGTCGATACGCGCATTTCGGGGTCGATGAATAGAGAAAATAAAAATAAACAATCCAATGCAGTTCATCCAGTTCTATAGGGAAATCCACTTTGAAGTCACAACTCTTATTTCGCGGTCAAAGAATATAGGGGAACATAAGATTGAATAATCGCATGTAACTCAGCGAGTTCTCTAATGCGGTGAAATTTGATGTCCAAACACAAAAATGAACAATTCGAAGTAGCTCAATGAGTTCTATGATTTAGTCTATTTTGGTGTTAAATCTCCTATTTTGCAGTCGAACAACAAACAGGAACACTAGATGGAATCATGTTATGTTACACAGGGATTCATATGATACGGTGCATTTTGATTAAAATATTCCATTTTGGGGTCAAACTCAAGTCAGGAAGAGACGATTGGTGCATTTGATGTAGTGTGACGAGTGCAACAATCCGCAGCAATTTCTTGTAAGAACTTTCTATTCGGGGTCGAACATCACACATCTGCACATAAATGAACCATATGATGGAGGTTGACGAACTTTTAGCATTCGGTGCACTTTGATGTGATAACTCTCATTTCGGGTTCTAACAATAGGTAAGAACACACATATCAACCTTTCGAAGTACCTCAAATAGTTCCATGATCCGGTGCATTTTCATGCCAAAGCGCGCATTTCGGGATCGACGAATAGATACAAAAATGTAAACCTGATGTGACTCAAAGAATTCTACCNGCAAGATAGAGGAACACAAGCATGTACCATGTGATGTAAATGGGCGATTTCTACGTTACGGTGCATTTTCATGGCAAAATGCGCTGTTCGAGGACAAACGTAAAGCAGGAAGAGCGATTGACGCATTTTATGTAGTTCGCGAGTTGCATTATTTGGTGCATTTCGCATGTGAATACTCGCTTTGCGGTTTCAAATATTGTTTCAACCACTGAATGAACCACACGATGTAAGTCGGAGAGTTCTATCATCCGGTTTGCTTCGATGTGAAAGCTCACAATTAGGGATCAAACAACAAGTTGGAACCCCAAAATGAACCACCTGATCTATCTGGGCGAGCTCTATTTGCTTGAGCATTTTGATGTAAAAACTCACCGTTTGTGTTTCTAACTATTATTCAAACTCAAAATGCGAGTTTCGGCATCGAAATGCATCGGTAAAAAGAACACTCCTTGTGTCTGATTGCCTTACGTTTGACCCCGAAGTGCGAGGGTGGACATCAATATGCACCGCGGGGCATAACACTCCGAGTTAGATCAGATGCTTTATATTTGTCTGCCAGCCCACCGTTTGACGGTGAAGTGCGAGTTTGGACATCAAACGCACCGCATGATATAACTCCTCGGGTTCCACCAGTTTATTCATAATTTGGTATTTCCAAATATTGTTTCATCTCGAATTTTGAATTTTGATATCAAAATACACCAGATGATATAACTCGCCGCACTACATCACATGCGTCATTCTTGTCTGACTGCCGTACGTTTGACTCCGAACTGCACGTGTGGACATCAAAATGCACCGCATGAAATAACTCTCCGATTTACATCAGAAGCTTTGTATTGGTTTGTTGTCCCTTTCTAACGCGAAATTCGAGTTTCGGCATCAAAATGCACCGCAACATATTACTCAATGAGTTAAATCAAACGGTTCATTGTTGTTTTCAAATATTGTATAAACCGGAAATTTCAGTTTCTTCAATAAAATGCACCGCGTCATAGAACTCACCGAGTTATACCAAATGTTCCATTGTTGTATTTCCAGCTATTGCTTGAACCAAGATGCGGAATTCCACATCGAAATGCACCGCACGATAGAACTCGCCGAATTACATCAGATGCTTCAAATGTGTTATCCGGCATCATCTTTGGACCGGAAATGGGACTTTGCTATCAAATTGCTCTGCAC
>UZAN01044880.1:10636-24097 GCA_900618425.1 Echinostoma caproni
CCCCCATGTCCTCCATATAGCAGCCAGTAAATTGTTTCATCTATCATTTGAATGTAAGCTTCAAGCTTGCTCAAAGTCGAAAATTAAGCACCTCGTGAAATGCTCCTTCACAAGCAAACGTCTCAAATAGTCTCTGCTGAGGGAGCCCATGGTGGAGGTGTTTTTCCACCAAAGTAAGAGGATAAAAAGTCGACATCCGGGCTGGTGAACTATTGGCAGTTCACCTAAGGGAGTTGGCTAAAAACTATGATTCCAAACCATCCAAGAAGAGGCGTACGAACCACACCCACACCTTTCCGGTTGTGGCAATGGTCACCGGCTCAATTGGGCATCTTGGAAGTTCATCCCCGTTCGAAGGGCGCGTAATCTAATGAACTGGACACTGGCTCTCAATGGATTGCGGTTTTTACACCGCCCCGCTGCCTTTCGGGTCAGGCTGTGGTTAGCCGAAAGCTTCGGTTGCAGATTCCTAAAGAAAATTCACCGACAGTGGCCTGGGCAATCGGGCAGTATTCGGCCCATATACAAATAGTGGAACGTTTTTCTTTCAATAAAGATTATTGTACCGTCACTTGTTTGGCACAGCCTGGCCTCAGCCGGGTGTGTAGTATATATATAACAATGAACTGTTTATCAGTCATAATTTGTCTTAAATTCCTTTTGGTGGAGAACAGGGGATAAAATCTGAAGTGATGTACCGCGTTAATATTCGAACTCGCCTCATGCAATGGATATATCAGATACAGCACAAATTGAGAACCAAAAAGAGGAAGTTACCGGACGGATAGTTCTACAAAAATCGAAAAAACCAGTGAGAATTAAATGATATTTTCCTGTTTGTACACACACATGACTGGTTCTGTGTGTGAACTAACAACAGCTTCGATCGACTGCATCAGACGTAAGTATGGTGAAAATGATGGATAATCAGTGTGGCAGAATACGGTGTTCATGGAGTGACAGTTTTTTGTCCCACTGTGGAGATCCTGGTCTACGAGATAACGCACACTACGGAGAGACACGCTACAGTTTTCGAACAACTGTAATAAATCAAGTCTCCCAGGTGACGTCAGCAATGCGTGTACGTGTCACAGCTTTTGGGACTACAAACCATAAGCCGATTGCACCAATCAATCAGAAACCGTGCGGCCCAGACATATGCTGTATGACACTGGGAGTACTAGCACGCGATCGGTAGAGGCTTGGATGACCAATGAATTTGTTTTGTATATATTATTTAACCCCCCCCCCCTGATTTCTCTCAATAAACTAACTGCTATTCCTGTGGCCTTTTCCTCGCGTCTCGGTTACGTGGGATACTGTGTGCAAGTACCAGTGTGATCCAGTGCTTACTTTACATTCGTGATCAGTGCGGACTAAATATACTACACTAACGCAATGACTGGCAACGAGGTTTGTCTGCTGGAATGCCAGCGCGTGATCGCGGATCTGGTCCACATGCCGTTGTCCGACAAGCTACGTTGCGACTCTCTCCTCCATCCATGATCTATTTTTCCCTTTGGGTTTGATCAACTGTAGTGCTTTTGCACTAACAGAATAGTACACACAGCAGAGTGCGGGTCGATCTACTCAGGATCGATAACGATTGTTTGATTGAAAGAAACGATATCCGCTCGCCAATCCGTGGATGCTTGAAGAAATCGACTAAATGTTTTCATACACCGTATATTGTCTGCTGAGGGCACGGGTTGCTCACGTAGGTTTAATAAAGCTGGGTTCTTGAAAACAGTAGATATTTTCTATTAAAAGTTTGTGTATGAAATACTCTCTTGCGATTGGTGAACACGTCAATTACCACGGACTAGAAATGTTTCAATGACACTGGTCCCGGTACAGGTCACCGCATGCTCGTGCATATAAGTTGAGGTGTTCAGGCCGAGAGAGGCCTAAATCATTCCATAAACCCACAAGGATAGATTTTCCATTACCCACAAACAAGACACGAATACCCTAAGCTTCCGATGTGACCACATCGCTGTTCCATCGACTTAGACCGGTATTTGCGAAACTCATACCCGGGGGAATTAACGCCCTCATCAAGGTCATCGTGTTCTAGCTCGATAACATATCATTAGATTGCACTTCTAACGGAGATCTCGACTCCGGTGTAACCAGACCCGCTTACACTCACGAATTAGGTGAATCAATCGTCTTCTCATGAGATCAGAGCACGTTGTTTCACAGGAACAGATGAGNNGATGAGACAGTAAAAAGGTGAGAAGCGTGAAGGTTATCTTTGATTCACAGCTAACTAATGGGTATGGATGATAAAGTGGGGCGTAGTTTAGCTGCATAGAATATTTGTTTGAGCCCTGTAGTTTTTGTTCGAGTAACAATCTCCGAAATAGTGTAACCTGGAAACAACAGACTTATCATCTACTTTGCTACTTCACTGACCTGACAACATGGCTCTTTAATAAACCACGCGGTGGATAAACCCAATGTTAGCAGCGTTAGGGTTTGGCGTAAAAACTGTTGCCCCCTTTCTGAATCCTCCCACTGAAATGATCTTCAATATTGCCAGGATTACGACTATGTGAGTTCCCTTAACACAATATACCGCCGGCACATGCCTGAATAGACTATATGTACCGCATACCTCATTTGCTACTTCAGAAATGCATTGCCCGAGAGGCAGAAGCTCAAGCCCCGATCCAACCCCATGCCGANATTAACTTCTTAATTGATCACCCGATTTTTCTACCAGATACGTGCAATGCTCCGAAGACTTTGGTGGTCGAATATGACAAGTCAATGAGCGTCCCCGGAGCAAAGATGCCTGAATTCGCAACTGTAGATTACAGTGTGATCAATTATTCAACCTTCCCTTAGGAGTATCAAAATTCCTACAGGATGCAAAAGATGGAGCAGGTTAGTGTACTTCATTCTGGAGTTCGCTATTCCTGAAGTGGCCTTTGTCATAGAAGTATCTTCAAGGATTACTGAGTTACGGTGGTATTAAAACCTTTATAATTCAAATTTTCATCATAGCAAAATTACGAAGCCGATGCTCATTGATTCCCATAGGATCTCTGTACACGCCGGGTTCGGTTGGTACAATCACATAGTAAATTATAACGTTCACTCACGGGTACTGGACAGTTAGGTGTAGTTCAATGTTTCATCAAGACTTCAATGAATCGATGGTTGGTGCACAAGAAACTTGAGGTGGAAGAGAGTTTCAGCTATTACAAGCTCTGAGGCTGAAAGAGTGACGCCTGCAGTCTAGCCAACCCTCTCGAAGCGAACGTTAAAATGGATGTCCCCTGAAGTCATCTTTCCTGGATAGCGTGAATTGAGTATTAAACAGTTGGCCAGGTTGATTGCGTATTTGAAATACCAGGAACATGTCTCCTCGTACTTGACGGTATTGGAGACGAATGGAGTCCAAGAAGTTGCAGCCATTTTATCGTAGGTTTAGACTACAACTCTTTGACCATTTTTGTTGCTGTTCTTTTGTAAGATCTCAAGAAAAGTCCTGCAAATGATGAGTGCGAGCACATGCTCGTGGCAAACCGGTACGAATACTTTGGTGCCAAGTACATGCTCTATCTGAATGCTTGGATCGTGAGGCAGTTGAAAGTGTGCTGGATTCTCCCTGTGCATTTGTAGGCAGTAAGGAGACGTTATCGATATATTCTGGACAAAAACCTACGTCACCCAGGAGAGCCATATATCTTCGTTCTATAGACCGGACAAAACATTGTTAAACATCTTCCATAGACAAATTGAAGACAAATGGGGATATAGATTAATTGTTTTGTACTCCACTGTAGAGAAGGTAAAGAGTGGCGAAATTTGATCATAGACCATAACGCTATTTCGAGTATGACAGTACAATTCCTTGGGGATCGATTGACTGATTATAAATGACCATCCGCCAGACTCCACCTTCACGCACAAACTTCAACTCTTCCAGTCAACCATACAATCGGAAGCACTATAGACTCAAGTTTCGCTCTTATTAAAGCTCATCACTGGTGCATATCCACCGCCCCGTCCGGGATTTGAACTCCGGACCGATCGGGCGTGGAAGGTGTGCGTGTTACCACTGTGCCAACCAGCTCATGCTGTGGTTGAACCGAATTTCCATTTCATGTTCGTTTAGGTGCCGTCATCGGAGATAGTCAATGAGTTCAATTTGGCCTGATAGCAGAGAAGGGGGTCACATTTGACTATCTGTTAACTCCAGTCGAACGTCTCACACCACGTCAGGTCTTCTATGAAAGATACCGGCTAACTGGCCACAAACCCAATAGGTTAGATTAATAATTAGCAGTTAACTCATAATTACTTGTGAGTACTATTGTGGGATAAGTGATATTGATTGATTGGTTAGATTTGGTATTTGACGCGTTTCATGTAATGAACGGGCAAATAGCAGGGTCTTTCTTTTAAAGTACCTAAAACGTTGTCGATACCATACTGATAAATTTGAGGACACAGTATGAGATGCAAAGTAACGGTGAATGAGTTTTTGAGAACCTATTTGGAAGTTGCAACTTGCAACCTACGGTTATACCTGAAAGAAGAAAATCTTCGAAAAGGAATCCCACGCTGCTTATTGTGGCCGAAGTATATACTGATCAACAGTCAGCTATTAGTTGTTCTTCGAACTAGTTACCTATAGATCTAGAGGTAAACGGTAGAACATGTAAAAAAGAAGATGATACCAAAAAAGTCATCTAAAATCGGTGGTTCTGCGGGGAAGAAAACACTTCCTTCTTTGTTCCCCGATGTTTCAATAAACTTTGATGTTAAGATTTGTCATTGTAACTTGATACTGCCATCGATTTTGTATACGTCGTTCAATGATGGACATGCATCCTCGTGCTGTAAAGAAATAACTGCGTCAGTCACAATGGAAAGCCCCGTATCCGGCAGTCAAAAACACTGTGATACGAGTGCATAGTTGTGCATGGAAGAGAAAATTGCCCCACTTCTCAATGTAGATTGAAGCTTCTTCAGTGAAATTGAAGAAAAAAGCAAAATTTGTAGTAATCTTAATGGACGCGAATCACGGATCGGAATCACAATTGCAATCGTATGCCAAAATCTCCTGTCGTGTACGGGTGAATATCATTGACTGAAACAGTATTGACCAATGGTACTTCAGGTTCTGCTGGACACGTGATTCCTGTTTGAGACAGTTGTGATTGGTTCTGAACCCCGGCCTTCCGTTCATCGACCTAAAAGCTTTATCGAGTAGCTCATTTNGCTCATTTGTTAGCTACGTGACAGAGTGCTGGATCACCACATGATTGCAGTGTTGGGAGTCATAAATGTTATTCGTATCAGTCCCGTGAGTGACTGAGGAAACTACCATGAATTAAGTACCGACATGTATTTGTTTGCAGAACGTAACGTTGAGCAGGATGCGCTGAAAGCTGTTTGTTATAGATTATAAGCAATATCTTCGGAGCACGTCAGCGGAGAAATAAGGAAATAATTCACAGGTAAAATGACATAGGTTCGAGTTGGATGAGGACAATCGCTCCACTTTGTGCAAAACCAATCTGGCATTCAGGCCAGGATATCTCACTGATAACGGACACGTCATGATCAAAGTAGATAATGCATACTACATTGAGTAATATCCTAAGAGAATAAGGAGATGCGCTTTTAACCCTAGCTTTTATTCGCATTTTTAATCTTAACTGTGTGCAAACAAAAAAAGGTTTGTAGAAGCGCTGTTGTTTGGCCGGCCTGAACGAAAATTGGAGTGTGCATAAAGCACAGTGAATCTCAGCTACGACAGAAACTCCAGCTGATCTCACGCCTACTTGTGCCACTGATCGCTCCACTAGCAGTGGCGTTCCACATAATTCACTTCCTACGAATAGAAAAAAATAAACCTCTTAATCGACAAGAGGAAAATTCACATCATATTCGTCGAAGGAATCGTGACCACAGAAACTCCACTGTATCCGTTTAAGGAACAAATCAGTTACACATCTGTCATTAACTGATATTACAGTACCTGTGCTTAATAACTACATCAAATGCGAAAAATTGTGCCAGTGATCACTTTTTATCTACACCTTTTCAGATCAAGCCGTAGCCAAAACCCGTAGTCCTTTAGCCTCGAAGCATAAAATTTCATCGTGCCGCAACGGGTGAGTCAGATCGAAACGTATCGGAATATTCTGAAATCAACGGATGTTGAAAAACATTATTTTCTACAAATGTTGATGTTGCAGGGCTTGGTTAAGAAATAAGAAGGTACGGGGGTTGCATGCTACAACACGTTGATTGGAGAAGGTTTAGACGATGTTCCCGTATCGTCAAATCATTTGAAACATTTCGTACAGCTTCCGTGCTTCTGTATGCTAAGCGATACCCCTAGGAGTAAAAATCTCAAGTGTAACTCAAACGGCACACTTTTTACATTCATAAGTGAACTCCGGTCATCGGAAGGAGATATATAAACGTGTTGAGAATAATAAACCGCTCGTAAAGGTACACCCTCATAACTGTCATCAGTTTATTAATGCTGCAAACCATGTCATAACTACCACAGTCGAAGCTTAATTATTACAGGTTTTGTCCATAGGTTTATGGGAAACGGTATTCTACAGCGGATCCTTTGTAAAACAGAGCTTATTATCCTCGGCCAGTTAATGTATCCACATCTCAAGAACAGAGTTCACCTCAAGTGGATATACGAAACGGTAAACATATACCTTTTGATTTATTTCAGGGCTTGTGGATGAAAAACAATGTATCGATACGGTCACGTCGTCCAAACCTTCTCCAATCAACGTGTTGTAGCATGCAACCCCCGTACCTTCTTATTTCTCAACCAAGCCCTGCAACATCAACATTTGTAGAAAATAATGTTTTTCAATATCCGTTGATTTCAGAATATTCCGATACGTTTCGATCTGACTCACCCGTTGCGGCACGATGAAATTTTATGTTTCGAGGCTAAAGGACTACGGGTTTTGGCTAAAGCTTGATGGGAAAGGGCGTAGTTTCGGGCCACTATCCCTTCTTCGCCCAAAGTCTCCCTTTCAAGATTTTCAGGTTCGGAAAATTTTTATTCGTCTTACTTGTATCATCATAGCGTCTCAAGAGTGTTCGATCAGATTGTTATCTGATCAGTAGGATGACCATAAGACAGTGGTGAATTCTCGGCGCAGTTTATACTCCGGTGGAATTCGCATGTAATGCAGTCTGGTGCTATCATTCTTCTGTAAAAATCACCGAAATCAGATACCAGAGATAAGGAGCACATGGTTGTTCACAAACTTAGCTAACGAAGCACTCTTGCAGACTATGAGAAATATTCTCTCAGTAAAGTTCACTCATGTTTCCATCATGGGAGACTTCAATTGTCCCAATTTCATAAAAAGCCAGAACTATCACCATCTTTTCGAGTGAAACTTATCTCAGTTTATAGACTCACATCGGATGTATAATCACGCGAAAGATCCCACCAGATTTTGAACAGGCTACCAACCATCAACATTGGGCTTGGTATTGAAAAGCGAAGAGCATATGGTCGAATCGGGCGAAATAACGTCTCCATTAGGGCGAAGTGACCATGCAGTTCTACTTTTCGGTTACATTTGCCACGCCTCAATAGAAATACGCCTGAAAAACAACACAAGCACCGTTATTGACTACTTGAATTCCTGAACCTTGCTACTGTCAAACAATGGACACAACCAGAAGAGCAGCTATATCCACTGAAGTCCTAGAAAAGATTCATTGAAACACTAACAGAACTCATAACGGTTCCCACAAAAACCAAGCCTGTCGGTACGTTACCTACATGATTATCACCTATCCGTAGTCGAACCAAGAAATGGATGTCACAAAGGAATTTCTCCTGACGAGAGTTCAGAAGATATCCGACCGCCAACACTTGGGGTAACTATATCGTTGAGAAACCTTTGTGTAGAATTAGTGAGAGGATAAACGGAGGTTTCAAGAAACTCTGGCACATAAATTTATTTCCAATTCAAAGCTACTATATAAGCATTTCAATGCTACCAGGAAAGTGAAATATGGAATACCGGCACTAAGGTATGCAGGACGCGTTTCCACTACTAATGCTGAAGCAGCCGAATTCCTAAAAGTTCAGTTCTACGAAGTGTTGGCTGCACGTAACAAAGGCGGATTACAGGTTCCACACCTTCTATCAAGTGTCCCATACCCCCAACTGGCCACCGTTACATTCAAATCTGAAATGGTTAAAAACAAACTACTGACACTGCGCCGGAATTCATCTCCAGGGGAAGACAATATCTGGACACAGACCTCGACGTCCTTGGCAAATTACATATCTGAAATAATTGTTTATTTATACCAAAGAATTCTCGACAAGACGAAGATTTCTCAATCCTGGAAACACGGCATCACTTCGCCTATTTACAAGGGTGGCTGTAGAAGTGATCCTGCGAACTACCGTCCAGTTACACTTCTTCCCCTTCTGTCAAAAGTAATGGAATCGATTGTTGCTGATTCTCTGATGGATCATTTCGAGAAGCATAACATACTTTCGCCGGCCCAACACGGGTTTCGAAGGAAACGCTCGTGCACCACAAACATGCTACTTGGACCAGATGAATGGACAAGATCAGTCGACGCAGGAGAGGCAGTAGACGTAGTCTACTCAGACTTCTCCAAAGCTTTTCGCAAGGTAAGCCACCATTTTGTTGCGAAAGCTCCATAATCACGGTGTCCGAGGACTGCTACTGGACTGAGTTGAGGAATTTCTTCGACAACGTACCGTATCGGTTCCAGTTAATGGTTGTCTGTCGGGACCGATTGAGGCTGTCCGTGGAGTTCCACAAGGATCCGCACTCGGTCCGTATCTTTTCCTAGCATTCATAAACGACTTACCAGGTGTCCTTGGAGAAAAGGCATTATTATTCACTGATGATGCCAAAACATGGAAGACGGTAAAATATCCTGAAGATTATGAAACCTCACAGGGAACTCTTGACGCAGCTTATCGATGGTCCATTATTAATGACATCGAATTCCACAATGAAAATACAAGGCTGTATTGCTGCGCCACAGGGGTCGCTATCCAGCCATTGCCGCGTTCTCCAAACGAAAAGGACCTGAAAGTTATCGTTCGTGAGGATCTGGGATGTTTCACACATTGCAAAAGAGCGTCATCAAAGGCTATAAAACAGGTTGGATTGCTAAAACGTGTTTCTGAATTATTCGAAACAGACCTATTACCCCGTTTATTATCAGCATACATTAGACCACACACCGAGTATATTATACAGGCTTGGAATCCATGGCTGATTCGCGACCAAAAGACACTCGAAAGTCCGCAGAGAACAGCAACCAAAATGGTCAAAGCGTTACAATCTAAGACCGTCAGTGAAAGGCTGCGAATTCTCGGACTCTATTCGTCTGAATACCGTAGAATACGGGGAGCCATGATTCTCATATATCAAATACCACATTAACCTAACCACCCGTGTAGTACTCTACTATCGCTATCTAGGAATGTTTACCTCCGAGGACACACGTATAAACTTCTGCTCCAAATGAGCGGGCTGCGGGCATCATTCTTTCAGCCTCGGAGTTTGTAACACCTGAAACTCTCTTCCACCTCAAATTGTTTGTGCACCAACTATCGATTCATTCAAGTCATGACTGTGTCAAGCATTGAATCACCTAACCATTTAGTACCGGTGAGTGAGTCACAATTTGCTACTCAACTGCACTACGAACCGAACCCAGTGTGTACAGAACCCATGGAATTAAATAAGCACCAGCTTTGTGGTGATCCAGGCCTACACGATGGCACCTACCCTGGAGCGGCGCATTTCAGGACATTGGAGATCGATCAATTTTGAATGTTGACGTCAACAGCACGTGCATAGCTTCTGTATACACGTCATTGGCGGATGGTGCCAGCCAATCCAAGACAATGCAGACAGAAGCAAGATTATGCAAGCAGTGCTGCAATACAATTGGTGGATGCCCAGGTAGCCAATAATCTTTTGTACATATTATTTAATCACCTTTATTTATTCCAATACACGAACTACTTGCTGCCTGCCCTCTGGCCTTTTCCTCGCGTCTCGTTCTCGTGGGACATTGCTTCTGCGATCCAGTCGTGATAGCCGATTATCGTTTCGGGTCCTGTGATTCCTATTGCGTGGCTGGTGTTCCGAATTCCGTGCGTATTACTACTACTACTTCTACAATCATTACATTTACCCATAATTAAAATTTGAACATGTACCATAACTGACCGCAGGAACATTCAGCCAGCACAAGCGAACGCATTTCGTCAATGGATTTTCGTCGTCTATGGTCGACGTTTTTCTCAAACTTCAGTTTGAACAAACATAATCCTGCACTTTTGGACAATGGCTTCGGTTACCCCTCTGCGGCTACCAATCAGGTGGAACAACTTAGGAGGAAATGGAGGAAACATAAGCGTCTTCATCATCATCGTACAGCGTAATATAGTGAAGCGAAGTTCACTGATCGCTGCCAAACTCACAATGCATACAAGGTAAGTGAGGATTGGGATTGGACTTACTTTTAGGGACGGGAAAAGAAAGCGAACCTCTATGGTCAACACACAAAGTACACAGTCCAGCTATGCATACGTACTATTTCAAGAATAAGGGTGAGAATATTACTAAAATGTGGATAAAAAAAGTTCGGGAAAATTAGGAATAACACTGTCTGCCATGCTTAGTCAAATCACTGAGTGCCCCTATCGGTCGATTAGACTGAGAAGTCTAATACGAATTATAATGACAGTCTCTGGTCAGCGTTTTCAGACCCCCATGCCAGTTCTTATTCTGACCATATACAACCTTGCGCCTACCCCACCGCCCGCTTTACGAAATATCCAACAACAGATTCCGTATTCCAGTCTTCACATCCAAATTAAGGGTCCTTGCAAACCACATTCCTACTCACAGCTGGACCTGAGTGGAGTCAATCATGCATAAGGTTTCTCTGACATTGGAGCGCTGAATTGGGAGATTAGATGACGTCAAATTCCGATTCGGATCACTAGCGATAACACGTTTTTATCAGCATTGACATGTTCCATCTAAGCAGCTGGCATAATCCGGTCGAACGACATGTTGTGAAAGAGTTTTATCGACTTCACGCAAGAAGTTTCAATCTACATTGGGAAGCGAGCGTATTTTGTCCATATGTGTATATTCGAGCACTGAGCACTTATTGTGTACGCACCACAACTTTTACACCGTCGACTTGGAGGGGGGGTTCGATTTTCATACAGAGGGAATGGCTGGTGTATCACACTGTCAACTCGGCTTGGGGGCTCAAAAGCGAAAATTGTCAATGACCGGAGTTAATTAGTTACTACCTCGACCTTATGACCACGCCAATAGTCTTAATCTCCCTTTTATCCCATCTCTCTTCTGATATCTCAACTCTCTCGTCCTATTGTACTACTTCTCTTATCCATCTTGTCCTCCATATTTCGCATTTTTGCACGTTCGATTCAACCAGACAAATGCCCATTCAGAGCGAATAAAGGAACGCAGTATTCCAGTGCTTCGTGCATACTGGAATCAGGTGCTCATCAACCATGCGTTACCTGTTGTTAAGCTGGACCCTTAATTTCATTGCCAGTGTTGTGAGGTACTAATCACATTTGTGAGTATTATGGAAAATAGTTCGTGGTTCTTTTCGATGACCAGACAATAAGAAGACCACTGAGGAGAAATTGCTGTATCTCAGAGAATAACTATTGACTGCTACATTCATTACCCGTTGTGCGGCCAGGAACTGCGATGGTATGTTTCCGATGAAATCTCTGTGTTATGTATGCCAACTTAGTGATGTCCCATCTGTGATCCTTAATAAACAAATGACCTCGACCGAGCACCGCCTTGTGGAATTGTAACACCAGTAGTTAAATATTCTGGTCCCTTTTCAAAGCAACTCCCCACAATATTCGACCTCTGTTGAGCTTGTGCAGAAATTACACGCGAAGCCTGAGGATTTTGNGGATTTTGTCGTCAACTTCCCCGATTATTCAGGTCTCCTTCCATCTGCCCACAATAACCATTGTTTTGCATTTGCATCGTCTGGTGTTGCCATCTTTGAATACACTCGAACCACTCGGTCCGAATTGGCAATTCGGTTCAGTCCCGGGTATGAGATGGTTGGCACAATGGTGGTAACACATACACAAACACCTTCCGGAGCTCGAATCCCGGAGGGGACGGCGGATAGGCGCTATTGATGAGCTCTACTGAGAGCGAAACTCGAGTCTACAATGCTTCTTACTGTATGGCTGATTGCAACGGCTGAGGAGTGTGCGTGAAGGTGAAGTCTGAAGTAGATTGTCAGCTCCAGTCACTTCCAGTTCCGGATTCGGGTTAAGACTCAAGCAATATTCGGGTTCAGGTGAGAGCCAGGGTTTGCGGAAGATGAAACAAAGTGGGCTTATGTGATCAATGGGCAGCGGTGAGAAAAGCAATAGTTGTTCTTCTCAGTGTGTCCGGGAACCACTAAAATTTCCAATCAACAACAAATCAAACCGAAAGACGACTGTCTGTACACATAGACTGATAATAATAACGACCGAATCATGGCCAGAAGCGAAGAAGTGAAAACATTGTAGGGTAGTTTATTCGTAGAGACTGAAATCAAAGCAGATATAGAAGAAATGTCGACTAGGACAAAACAGTGGTGGCTACCAAAGTGACAAAAGACAGTGTGGGCTAAGAACTCGATGGCTCGTCAGGCAAGAGGAATTTCGTGTGCGTTCCCTTAGCCAACAGCTTTCCAGTGTCCTCGTCTGTGAACAGGACATCGCAGAAAGCCAAACGCTTGCCCTTGTTCTGAACATACGAGTCGACTTTGATCCACGACTCGTATTTGCCCGGTCTCATAAAACTGGAATATTAAAATCAAGAATTCACGTGTCGAACGGACTCACTCAACCCCCAGGTGAACACTGACGTGATTTCGATGTCCCATACGAACCAGATCGACTGAAGAGACAAAATCGACCGCACCGGTGATGTAACCGCCATGTAACGTATGCAGCTCATTTGTTTCTGCCTGTGAGACAAGAAACCGACAAGTGAGACATTTCTCAGTTGCGGAAACCGCTTCGATATTGTGGAACAGATGATTAAACGATTTGTCCCCGGCAAGTAATGTGATAATGCGATTCACCGCACTGATAGATGATGCACGAGGTGCCATGAACGACGAGATCAGAATGGACAGGGCGTGCAGTTAGGATCAGACGAGGAGCTGAGACAGATAAATGAATGCAAAAAAGCTAGTCACTCGACTTTGTACAGCAGGAAAATAACGTTTCTATCAATCGGCACATGCAAATGGAGGGAGAGAGAGAGGGGGAAGGGAGAAAAACATGCAACAAAGCCCTTCAAGTTTGTTGAACAACGGAAACAGCCTTGGTTGTGCTCTGTGCTATAACCCCCTCCCCCAAGCCCC
>UZAN01044882.1:13399-23612 GCA_900618425.1 Echinostoma caproni
AAAAATCTGGTGAACTAAGGCTGTAAAAAATAAATGTAGTGGATACATATGCGCCACCGTTTAGGATACTTAGCCATATCACTCAATGCTTCTAACACTCGTATGCACCAATCCCCTGTCCCTAGCTGGGGAATTTTAAGCGACTTTTATGGTCGTTGGCTTTAGGAGGTTCAACCCTCATGCCGAGTTTTGGTTTGACCACCTGTGTTCGTGTTCCATCCATAACCTGTCTCAGCAAATATCGCACGCCATGGCAATGCATTTTGTGACTTGCACTCACTAACGCAATTTGTGGAGATCAAGCACTCGCTCAAATGTGCAACCGACACTACCCAAAACTCGACACCTAGGGTCAAAATTGCTTGTCTGGCTTCCTTGCCAAACTGAAAACGGTGTACGAATACCAGTAGTCTATCCTCTATTCTGCTTCAGTNTTCCTCTTCAGCCGAACTGCTCCTTCTTATCCTTTAGGCCTAGTGGACAACTAGATGCCGCAGTGACGCCCAAGATGTTTCCGGTCGGCAATAGCTAAGGTCAGATGCAAATGTCCAACTAGCGAATAGTCTTTCTTTAGCCTCCCTTGTTCCTGTGAGGTTGAAAGCTACATCAGTTAGTTGATTGTGTGTGCATAACATTTTTTATTATAGCAAGTGTAATAAGTGAATACAAATAAGTGTCTTTGTTGCACTACACTTTAAAGTTAATCAAAGATTAGAACATTGCCAAAAATGGAGTTCGGATCAGCCGTCCTGAAATAACTGATTATATATATATATATATATGTATATATATATTGTGTGTGTGTGTAGATGACGGAAGTATTTGAATTCACGTCGTCGATGATCATCCTAATGGTGGTTTTTTAATCCTTACGGACGCCAAGACCATCACGTCGAACCGTCCAAACACACCCGTTCAGCTATACATGAACGACAACACGTCACTCTTTGTGACAGATCAGTTGTACCTGATGATATTGGGTCTTTTACTGCTGTTATTTTCCCGGGGCCTAGTCGTATGCCTGTTTTCGAACCAAGGTACCTTTATGCTCATTCGTTTCTTCCCAGGTTTTCTCATCGTCCCCCCCACCAAGCGGAAGCTGTTGAACGGGATGAACGATAAAATATCACGAATGTGATTATTTCACGAACCACATCGTTTAGCCATGTGTAGGTCAATTACTGGCCCCGTGTGATCTTGGATTTTCAGGATGAGATCTTGTACAGTTTGTTTCTACTCTTTCTTCGGAGTCTCTCTCAGACCCTTGGGGTTTGAAATTCTTCTTCAAGAGAACCCATCGTCCTTCTTCCGAATTAACTATGGGCATATTTCTGTACACCACGAACACTGGTGACCCTGTTGTTTAGATCGTACTGATTCAAGCAATCAATGACACTTCTAACCTAAGCAGTGTAACAATATAGTTTATGTGGCTTTGCCCCGGAAAAGAAGCAGTTAGTTTCAACCGTCCTCGATAGAAGCCGGTCCATTTCCCCCATGGCTTCCGCATATATCACCACCTTTGCTTCCCAACTCTTCACGTTCGTTGCATCGGTAAAATCGACTGGTTACATGCATTCCCAAGATCATTCTGTTAACGGTTTTAGGATAAGGTGACTACACTTCCGTTGCTGATCGCCGTTGGAGCGATAATGCGTGTTGCTTACGTTTGTTTCAAAAAAATTTCCATTGAATCAGAGTGCCCCACTCAGACAAAATATGCTGCGTATCCACTGCATGGGCGTCAATATTCATTCGGTACTAGCGAAATATTGGTTCAGTTGTGGATGCTAAGGCAGTCGACAATTCAGATAACATAAAATAACCTTCCTTTTCGATGGAAACTTGTTGCCTTCTGTTGTGAATTTGATTTTGTGTTCACTCACATTTCATACTTGATTGTTAGTGATATTTGGCAACCTGGTAGTTTCCAGTTCACCCGCAGAATCGAGCAACTGTTTGTGTGTGTATGCTTGTGTGTTTGACCCGTATTCTAACATTAGTCCGCAGAAGTTAGTCCATATTGATCACAGCTATGCTTGTAACTCATTGGTACCGATTTTGGCTGACTTGTGCTAGTTTCTATCCCGGCGAGTACTCTACTCACAGACACCTATTCACGGTCACTTCTCATCTGTTTTTTGGTGCAGTGTTTATCCTCGTTTTAACAGCTTTTTGTATCTGACTATTTCAAGCATTCGCTCCGTGCTTTCCTTTGTGATCCCGATGTTTATTTGTTCATACGTTTATTTCCTCATTTACACTTACTACTGGCACCCATATGAGTTCGTCCCATTGATTTGTCCCCAATTGGACTTATATTCCCCCGTCCGCCCTCATCTCCAATGTGCACATTCTAGCGAGTCCCAGTACCCTACGCTCATATCCAATTGCATAATCGATTGCTCGAACGCGAAGATAAGCTTAAGGTGAGCGAACACGACCATGTGCTTGTGCGCGTACTCGTTGACACGCACACAAGCGCATACATGCACACAGACAGGCACAAGCACAATGGATTCATTATTTGTATTCACACTGTTGCATGGGAGTTCCTAGTCGTCTCGCACCGTCTCGCCCATTTGGATTTTCCGCTTTGTCTGGGTGACGCGCTTATGTGTACCTTAGTGAATGTCTCAATGGTCAAATTTTCAATACGTTTTGGTTCCGTTTGACTGCCCGTTCGTACAAGAAGCGGTTGTGTCTGTGCCTACCGAACGGCTCTCTCGATGCATGCATCTATTCGGATGGATGGAAGGCCTTTTACGTTTCTCGATTGATTCTTCTTCGTACTCACCTTGCCGGGTCTCGTTCTGTCACTCAACCTCCACTCTATCCCCCAGTCCCACTGTCTTCCTCTCACTCCTGCTCTAGTTGATCAAAGTATTAGGGACATGTCCAGTTTGTGTGTGTATGCATCCCATTACATACTGGCGACATCGGCTCTCGTCGTTCCTCGCTCCGGAAACCGGTGCAGCATAATCATGGAAGTTCACACGGGTGTGATAACAACTTCACCTCATCCGATTGCTCTGGTCAAGAATCAGTTTCAGTTGTTTTACTTTCCTTTAGTTCACAGTTTAGTTCTTTCCTCGGAGTGATTCCCCAATAGAGCTTGAACACCCTATCAGAAGGATCGCATATAGAGGGTCTCCAATACAGGCCGAGATCTCAAAGATAACGACTGGAAATTTGATTTTATGCGATTCAATTAGAATAGCATGCACCCTTTCGAACTGATCGGTGCCGATAGGAGACAGTTAGAAGACCTGATAGATCATCGTAGCTACACAGTCACTGGTGATACAAGCCACACATATCTGGCCGTCCGTCCTCATGCGTATGGTGTGATATTCCCGTTAGCTTACTATTCTATCAGACAGTGTCTTAATCGTGCATATCGTATACGGCCGAGGAGACAGTTGCGGAAATTTATGGAAATAAGTTTGTTATTTTTTCACCGGTCCTAGTGTGTGTGCACCAAATACCTTACAGTTCAAGCATTTTTGTGCGCCAATACTGTCATATCAACTGGACCGAAGATCTGTGTTGCTTCCGTTCCTCCATTGCAGTTTGACTAATGTTTTGCTCCTGATCTCCCGTCCCGTCCCTGTTCCCCGTTTCATCCATTCACAATCCTTGTGTGTGTCAATCGCTTTTGCTTGGTTCATTTAATGGCTGACAGAGTTGTGCTCGTACTTTTTATTCCATCGATTTTTGTTAAATCCTCTTGTTTTTTCCTTCCCATCTGTCGTGTTCCACCCGTACCAGGAGTTAAACCGACTGCGCGAGGAGAACATGAAAATGAAGGAGGAGAACGGAGCTTTAATTCGCGTGATCAGTAAACTATCGCGGCCGATATGAGCAGTCTTCAGTCATGCCAATTTTTCATCCAACTCCTATCTGATTGGTTGCAGCCGTTACCGCCTCCTCCGCTGTCGTTTGTGCTATCATCATCACCGCCGTCAACAATGTCCAACGTTCGTGACCGTAGTTACCCACTGAAATACTTTATCAGGATTTTTCCAGTCGTACAGTTATCATGTTTTGGAAACGTGCATACACTCAACGGCCGGTCAGCTAGTTGATAGTTTGGGGGGGGGCGATAGACAAAACAATTAAAGCTGGCGGTGCCATACACGGACAAACAGGCTGGCGGATAGTCTCTTTAATATCCGTTATCTATCCACTTACTTACTTCCGTACGTTTATTGTTGTATTTGTACCAAGTTGAAACTGGACAATGCATCCAGGCGAAGTAGAACACTCGTGACATATTGCCGAGGTTTTTCCGCTACTCTGCTCGGACCGTCTTTGTTTTCTCCCAATTGGTCCTTATGATGCTGTTTATCAAATTCTCCCATCAGCCTTGCAAAACCCTATCCCCCCCCTCTTCGCCCTCTTGTAACTTCTCTGTCTACTGCTTCCCGATCCCGTTGAATTTCAGGCGTGCCGTGCAGAGAGCTCTTCCACTTCCGATCCATCTTTTTTTTGGCTGCAAACACTGAAGGCTCTTACCAGTCACCACAAAAGCATCTACTATAATCTCAAGGACACCAGTTGTGTGCCTGTGCATTGCTATTTTTCTATTTGGTTTCTTTCTTTCTCTCTCCTTCCGTCTTCATGCGTGCCACTTTTCAGGGCAACCGCTCTACAGCTGCTTCATGCAATTCGCTTGTTTTAATCCCTGAGACGAACGAATCAGGCTACCCCTGTTACAGTGCTGACCCCCATTGGGGTTCCAAGATCCTTCGTGCTATTCTCGTTCCAGTCGTTCATTCAGTAGCTCTACACGCACCACGCTGCATATCTTCTATGGGTTTGCTGGAGCCAAAACACACATTCACACCCTTTGAATGTCAATTTTCTGTTCCGTCATGCTCCATCTACATCCTCAGCTACTCCTGTCCCATCAAGCACGCACACATCACCTTGATCCTAACTGCAATCGACCGATCTGCCGCAGTCTGAATGTGTCTATGTACAGAACTGATGATCTGTGAATGACGCGCCAATCTTTCTTTGTCAGCGCTCCTCCTTTCGTCACCGACCATTATCATTGTCGTTCGAGAGTTTACAGTGCTCACAATCTTTTGCTTGCATTAATACTCCGCTCCCTGCCCCTCAAGCTGATTCGCTCTTCTTTTTTCCGCATCGCTTCCGCCCGTTTGATCACTTATTCATCGTCTGCCCCCTCCCCCCGATTGTTTTCATTTGTGGCGGTTCTACATATGGTTTATGTGCTTGTGCACAACGTATCTCCCGCTCTCCTGTATTCTCTCTGCTCTTTTGTTTCTTTCATATTCTCCACCCGAACTACCTCGCACCAATGTACGTACATGGGTGTGCACGTGTTTGTGTGTGTATACGCGCTGGACACTGGAATAATTACTCTGTGAGTGACCTGTCACCCGTCCGCCGTTACGGTGGCTTGACGAAACTTTCGCCGTGTAGCTCCCTGTATCTTAGTTCCTCCATTCCCGTTTCACTCACTATCACTGGGTCACCCCATATGCATATTTCTTCCCATCTTTCTGTCTGCTCGTTCATCTATTCACCTGGATGCAACCGTACCACATGTCCCCTATGTTTGCGTCCGTTGAACAAGTGTGACAGATAATGGGCTTATCTTGAAATCTTCTATGAGCGTTCTTAACTCTACTCTGTTCATCCATCCCTTGTACCGACAACCTCGGACTCACTCTTTTCATTCACTCTCTCGTTACTCTGCTCCTCCGTTTCTCTGTCCGTCCACCCTCTCTCATCTTTTATCCTTCACATAAATTGTGGCTTATCATTTGAGATAGCTGAGTGCGTTGTTTTTTTCTTGGTTGGTCGGTTCACTACCCAAGTATTTTGTTCACATGAGCGCTTGATTTGTTCTTCGTCCGTTCCAGTCACCGCATACAAATTGCTTGAACGTAGGAGCAAAATATGCACGTATATCGGCGAACGTGTTCAAGCGTTGATTAGAGTGTTTCGTGACGTATTTTGAGGCTAAGGGCCGATCTTGAAAAACGGACCGATAGTCAACGCATCAGCGAACAAAACAACTAATCGAAATTCAAAGGCCTTGCGTGACAGGTCTCCAGAAGCTCCCACACGGGTGCTTCGTTCACGCTCCCGCGTTGGATTTACGCCCCACTGCTTTGTGGGTCAGACTTTTGAGTCAAAGCCTCCGGTTAGGGTTCCCAAAGAAAAAACCCTTCGTCGGTGTGGGCTACCGCGAAGTATGTCGTGCCCTAAAGTCTTAGGCACCCATTTGGAAAACCCTCCTTCCCATCTGTCAAGTTCTTCCTCTCAATCCCGAATAATACTCGACACCTGTTGTTTACAAGACCCGTCGGATATCACTCAGCGTTTTACCAACATGTCCAAACAATCAGGATTTACAGGATTTTTGAAGCCGAAATTCCCTTTTCACTTAGCCGCGTTCAATGTCCGCACACTCTATCAGATCGGTCAACAAGCTGCATTAGCTAGAACCCTTGAAACTTTCAATTTAGACAGGGTTGCCGTCTCTCTCCATTTCTGTTTAACCTTGTTATAGATCTGATTATGGAAACAGCCCTATCCTCGTGCGAGGATAGTGGCATCGATTTACTCCCATGTGGCAGGCTGTCTGATCTAGGGTATGCAGACGACAATGTGCTACTAAGTGAAGATCCAGGTAAGTTTCAAGCTGTTGTGGATAGTTTGAGTGCTAGTGTGTTCATGTTTGGTATGCGTTTTGCACCTTCAAAGTGTAAAATGCTACTAGAAAACTGGGTTGATCCAGCACCCAGTCTCACTCTTAATGGAGAAGGAATAGAGCAGGTGGGTAAGTTTTGTTAGCTGGGCAGCTACATCTCACCCAGTGGACGCATCACGGATGAAGTATCAGCTCGCATACAGAAGGCTCGATTGACATTTGCCAACTTGAGACATCTGTGGCGCCGTCGCGACATCCGGCTGTCTGTGAAGGGTCGAGTATATGCTGCAGTAGTTCGACCAGTTCTGCTATATGGAGCAAAAACTTGGTAATTAAGAAAACAGGACAAAGATAGACTGTCTGTGTTTGAACACCGCTGTGTACGTAGCATTGCACGAATCTGGTGGGGCAGCCGGGCGAGCAATGCTTAGGTCAGGCGAAAAGTTTTAGGCAACCGCAGTCGCCCTTTGGGGCAAGTGGTCGACCTCCATAGATTACGTTGATTGGGGCATGTACTACGCATGTCTCCAAATAGGCTGCTACGGCAAGCCAGGTTTACAGAGGTAGGTAGTGGGTGGAAGAAAGCCCAAGGTGGTCAAGCCAAGACATGGCATGAGGGTATGAAAACCCTAACCAGGAGTTTAGGTCATACAGGTCCCGTTAGGCTCCCTGGAAGGGGACCTCGGGATGGTCGTACCCGATGGTTAGACACACTGAATGATATGGCTGGGTATCTTAAACAGTGGCGTTCATGCATTTTCTCAATTCCCCTGAACATTTCAATTTTCTCTTCGATCATATTTTCAACCTTTCCTGTTTTTCTCCTAATGTTCATCCAAAGCAAAGATATAATGGAAGTAGGGTCTTGTATGCGTGTTTCGGAGACACAACCCTGTCTAAATTGAAAGTTTCAAGGGTTCTAGCTAATGCAGCTTGTTGACCGATCTGATAGAGTGTGCGGACATTGAACGCGGCTAAGTGAAAAGGGAATTTCGGCTTCAAAAATCCTGTAAATCCTGATTGTTTGGACATGTTGGTAAAACGCTGAGTGATATCCGACGGGTCTTGTAAACAACAGGTGTCGAGTATTATTCGGGATTGAGAGGAAGAACTTGACAGATGGGAAGGAGGGTTTTCCAAATGGGTGCCTAAGACTTTAGGGCACGACATACTTCGCGGTAGCCCACACCGACGAAGGGTTTTTTCTTTGGGAACCCTAACCGGAGGCTTTGACTCAAAAGTCTGACCCACAAAGCAGTGGGGCGTAAATCCAACGCGGGAGCGTGAACGAAGCACCCGTGTGGGAGCTTCTGGAGACCTGTCACGCAAGGCCTTTGAATTTCGATTAGTTGTTTTGTTCGCTGATGCGTTGACTATCGGTCCGTTTTTCAAGATCGGCCTTTCGCCTCATGCACCGAATGAAACAAGCGGAACGTGGATGGGAAAGCACCATGTTGGCTAGGGGCTGACCAGCTTGGGGAGCGGTACCTGTTCAATGAAGTGGGAAGACTTCTCCCACCGTCGAGACGAATCCCCAGGTACTGCCCTCCCACCTCCATCTAGCAGGGGCTTTTGACCGGTAAACTTCCCCTCACCGTGTTTATTTTATGGAGTGAACTCTCCAGGGACGGGTGTGGATAGAAGGAGACCACGTGGTGCCCAAGCAGCTGGCCTCTTGAGACTGAACTTCTTCTGTCCTTTGCCTGTTGACCTTTTAGGCATAATTAGATCTGCAGCTGTGAGGAGCCATCCAATATGGCTCGCAGGGTCATTGAGGCGCGCAAGCCATCACACTCCCTTAAGGTGCAGTCTCGTTGTGATGGGATATTTAGGGTACCGGTTTATATGGACCAAATGCATTCCTTCCCGCTTGCAGGGTTTTTTGTGCTACAGTGTGTGTTGGCACGGTGGATCAAAGTGTGCACACTGCTTCTCAGTTGGCACATCAGCTGAGTGCCAACGTAGTTCAGCACCCGATCGCTCGTTGCGGGCCTCATGTATAAGCGTATGAAACGGTCCACCAGGCCTTGAATGAAATCACTCCACCATCTGCCCCAGTGATTATCTGTTGTGCGTGTGGGAATATCACGCTAGTTGTTAACAAATCCGTGCGTACACCTCGATTGTATCCGCATACCCTGGTGTCAAACCCCCAAACCCTGAGTTTTATCTTTCCATATGAATTGCTCGCCTGTAATTGTTTTGAATGCGATTAAACTTCGGCTTCTGGTAGCTTTCCATCCCTTTTAAACTCACCAGCTGTGCATGATTTATATNCCTTGAGTCTGAGTTATCGAGTTGATGGCCACCACCGTGTGCGCATGTGTACATGGATCGGTCAATCCACTCCAGTGAACAAGCTCTTTATGTACCCAAAGGGTAAATTTTCAACAATTTGCGAGCATGTACAGTGGACATATGAATAATGCGATAAAAAGTACTGGAAAATAAATTCGATACCTCATTGAAAGAAAAAATGCAAGTATTTATGTTAGGTTGATGACAGTTGTTTTACGATTACTCAAGAGTTGAGGAAGATACGGAATCACACTGTTTCTGCATATGGAAGTACGCGCAGTTGGTATTTGATGCGATTTTCGCGTATTGGCAATGACTTTCACGATTTCGGAATGCAAACACTGCTCTTTTTCACNAAACACTGCTCTTTTTCACGTCTTATCCTGTCAGTAAACGAAACGCTTGGAAATAACCCCACCAATTTCACTGTATTGGAACAAAAGTTTGAAGGATCTAGAAAACAAGGTGAAGTTTGTTCCCTTCTAGGTCAGGGATAAATATCGAATAGCAGCAGTATAACCGTTGAAAAAATGCAGGCAATCTTGAATTTTAGAGTGAGTTTATGTGGAACGGCCAGTTTCCTGAGATTGTAAGCACAGTCTTCAACCTTTTGTAAAAACGCGAATAACATGAGCAGACCAGGAAAGGAAATGGTTGAGAGTAACACCGAGATACTTAATAAAATGCGATTTAGAGTTGCTTTGACTGTTCAGTGTGAGATCAGGGAGATGGCTTATCGGTACAAGATAGCGAATAGTGGTTTTATGGCTAAAGGGAACGTCAGTGCACTGCGTCTAACAGCTCGGGCGTAGACCAGACTGAAGTTCGCTAAGGATATCCTGGAGAGGGTGAAAACTGTTTGCAGTTGGGGTGAACAATCAATTGTAATGTCATCAACATAATTGCAAACAATGAAGTTAGGGGGGAATCGCGAGATCCTGTGTGCCTAGAAAAAAATGAAAGCAAACGGAATAGCATCTGAATCTCGTCATGGACATGCACATACAGCCCGTTGCTGATAAGCCCCGACAGAGATCGAATAGCTGTCCGTGGCGCTATTTGTCGGTCATCCAAAACCGAATTTCACTATATCTGAAAGGCTATTGGGTGAGCTCGGCAATGTACTGCTCTAAAGGAATTTAAGAAAAGTTATGATGCATATATAGATATATATATATATGCATCATAATAAGTAGTATGTGAATGATTGGACGAAATTTCCCT
>UZAN01044883.1:14420-34501 GCA_900618425.1 Echinostoma caproni
TCACCTAATGTAAAAACACCTGACCTAGTGGGGGAATATCTCGAAAAGAAGATGTCAATATTAAGAGACTTATATTTTGAATACTACGTACTGTCCATTCAGGCACCACTTATAGCATGTCATCAACTCGGTACAGCTTTTTACAGGCATTCCGACGGAGCAGCATGAAGTAATCGATACCAAACCTACCACCGGTTGAGGTAGGGGCGTCTGCTGGAGTTCCTTCAACAAGTTCCGAACTAGACCAGCAGACAGTAGTCTATCTGATGAGAAATTTAAATGAATTATTCACTTAGTGATCACACGTGACCCCATC
Source organism: Echinostoma caproni (assembly GCA_900618425.1). Taxonomy (NCBI): domain Eukaryota; kingdom Metazoa; phylum Platyhelminthes; class Trematoda; order Plagiorchiida; family Echinostomatidae; genus Echinostoma; species Echinostoma caproni. Next base: position 14,737 of record UZAN01044883.1, read on the forward strand.
ATGCCACACAGTCCATCGCACGGAAGGGAATCCGATGAGATTTGTTCGAAAGTCTCTTGATTTCATTAATTATCTCCTTTGCTGTCGCATTCAATAAAACTGATTTTATTCCACATATGCTCGTTGCATAGAGCGCACGAAGACCGTTGGTTTGAATTTCCGCTTGATTGATTCATTGTTCAAATTTGACATGAACGTACCGCTCATCTGGCCCGTGCCACCAGGATTGTCTTCGAGGGCCGAAATGCGCTATCTTGCGCTTGATGAGAGAGATGGCAGTTCTCACACTCTCTATCTCTCTCTTCCTCATGTTACTTCACTCTCCAGCTCGTGCACCCTACCTCCACACACACACACACACACACACACACACACTCCCAGCGCTTTCCATCGCACTCATGCACACATAAGTAAGGATGGGAGAAGTGATGAAGGGCCTGAGTGCATTATACTGGGGTGTGGATATGTGTGATTGAATGCACATTGAATGCACCTCATCCACTCCCATCCCCCCTAACACCCGTTTTCAGCTCCCTCTGTACACGCACGAGTCCTACTTAAACGGTTGGTGGGCCTTCACTTAGTCGCTCAGATTTTCTCTCTCTCTCTCTCTCTCTCATACACACACACGAAGCGAGAGGGATGACAGTTTGGCGTACGTCATTCTATTCGGAAGTCAATGGCAAATGGCGTGCTCAATCCGTACGAGAACAGCTTCCGGTGGCACCGACCGGAAAAGGGAAAGTGTGACACGCAAAAAACCAGGCATCCGTGAGGGCCAACAAGAACATACGAAATGGTCAATTTGAAGAGGAAAAATGCTGTTTTCAGCGAAGCACATAATTCGGGAATAGAATTGAAATGATGACACAATTGTACAATCTAATAGTTTGGTGCCTAAATCGTCGTGAAAAAAATACACGGGAACAGTTTGCAGCAACGTGTTGTGCCTCATCAGGTGTGCATAGGCGTTCACGCAATGGGACCACGATCAGACCTCGGTCGGACAACAGAACCCTTGTGGACTATTCTCACCGATTTGATTGCCTTTCATTGTATTTTCCCACCGTATGTTCGCACAACGTCCAATAATTTATTTTTATTCGATATTCTGACAGTATGCCTATTGTAAAGTGTAAATTGATTTGACTCAATGATTGGTTTTGTTTGCCACCCCAGTTTCGATTAACCGACAATATTGGGAGATTTCCGATATCTTAATTAACTATAAATGTACCCTGTTTAAAACACCCATAGTGATGCTTACACCAAAATGAGAGGCGAGGGGGGACACAGTAGGTTTCATTGATTCTTAATCATACTCCGACAGATCAGAACACTTATCGCCTAGTGTAACCTGCAAAGTTCGTTAACAAGTATTCTAGATGGCAGGGAGCAAAACACAGAGATGATGACGTATCGATTCTCATCAAATGTCGGCAGTCAATGTGGCAATCAATCGAATGTATTATGCAGCCAGGGTGATCTTCATTGAGCAGACAAATAGATTGTTAATGCCACCGAGAAAGGATCTCATTCCCACAACTGTCAACTGAAACGTAATTTATGAATTCTCTTGTACCCATGGAATCAGATACGTCGGTCGTGTGTTGCGGCATTTGGGAACAGGAATATTGGAGCACATTCCAAAATGGCTACTGGCAATAAACGCACCTGGAAGGTCTCGAAGCTCTATCACCAATCACGTCAAGGAGACTGACCATCGAGTGAATCCAACGGACGCATTCCGAGTTGTCTACCGTCTAAAACGATTTCGCGGAAGCCGTAACCATATGAAGAACGAACCCGATTTTCTGCGCACTGAAGAAGCAGATAGTGGTCGCATTGGCTTTGCTAGGGAGTTAACCTGACCCCGCCCCACCCTATCCTTTACCCATCACCTAATCATTATGACTTTCGTTCTCCTCTCCCCGCCCCATTCAATNCCACACACACACACACACACACACACACACACACACACACACACACACATATCATCATCATCATCATCTCCACTTGCCCATTTCACAGTGTTATTTAAATAATGGATTGCAAATTTTGTTCCGGATAATAGTAAGTATTGTTTAATCGGCTTATTAACTTCCTGTCTTCGAATGACCACGTGTTCTAACTCTCCCTCTCCGCCTTATACCTACTGAAACACACACACTTATTAACACGTCGTCCTCATCCATTTGCTATCCTTTTCCACCCATCTGTATTTGGATTCAGAGAAAAAGTGTTGGTAAACTAGTTACATTGTCTTGTGAACAAGTTGTATGAATCTCGCCTTTGAATCTATTTGTCACCATGCCCATAAACGTAGATAATGTCCATTTGTAATCCGCATCAAGTAACTGATTATGTGCGAAAGAAATGACGCTGCAGCAGACATCTTGCATAACACTACGGGCCTTTTTCAGAAGCTGAGCTCACGGAACCAATTGTTCACTTCACACTCGGGCGTGGATGAAAAATTAAGCGATGGTTCATTTGCACTTGGAATTGGTGAAACCATGCCCGATAACGCGGCTGTAGTGTAGAGGAAAGATACAAAATGTAACAGTAAAGCGGAAATGAAGGTGCACGGAACGGACTCAAAGTAGTATTGTCCGCTTTCGTCTGAGAGATTCTGTCTTCCGGATGGGTGATTCCGGTTGATAATTCATCAGGTAACTGAAATTGATTGCGGTGACAGTTTGCGGACTGCTGGACTGTAACTGATTGATGTGTGCATTATGTTTATCGATACGTGGAGAACACGTACCGTGTTGTTATTTATACTGTATTCAATAATGGCACAGAACAGTGTACAGAAAAACAATGCACTACAACGTCTGATCACAACTCATTCACCTCACAGCTTCTGAATCGTTTGNCTCACAGCTTCTGAATCGTTTGTGCATCGGGCGAGATAGGTTGACCCTTTTTGTTTGGATGAAATGAAATGTGAGCTTCAGTACTTGCAAAAGTGAAAAAATACAATGAAATATGATACAATCTCGTCGCTTGCGGAGCAAATGAAGCATGTTTGGATTTGGTTAGGTTTCATCAGCCTGACGGTCCTAACAACCTGGCTTCATCACTTATAAAGCCTTCTGCCATTTCCTTGATCCATGGTGTTACTTTTCTGTCCACGTATTCTGGTCCTGATTGCTCAAGATCCGTCACAATAGTTCCAATTTCTTAAACTTTTGAATCCACTATTCTAGCCAAACCTTTTTCTCACGTGATCTTAAATCAATAAAGCCTGTTATTCTCAACCACCTCACTTATGTTTTCAGTATTCCGGAAAACCTTCTGCAGCTTACGTATAAAAGATACAGTTTCACGTAAACCATTGAACTCATTTGTGAAGCATGTAAAATATGTTCCCCCCTCATGTGTTTAAATAGGCAAATAAGCATGCAGTGATATGTTTGTTGTGGTAGCCGGTCTGTAGGCCGGTGAGCAAGCAGGGACGGGAAACACGTGGGCACGTAGACATGCAAGACGACAACTGGCTCAAGCGTTCCCCGACATCCGAGTGCCATCAAGCAGGCATTCAAACAGTCAACGAGTCAATCAGAGCGGACAGTTCAATACTCACCCCTTATTGGCTGAAGCCGATCGATACCGAAGCAGTCTTAAGGCTGGTGGGTTTGGTAGCAGGCAGCATCTGCCAATCAATCGATCAATCAACCGGGCTACAGGCATGCATGACAAAACATATCAGTGCATAATAATTCACAATACTAAGGTCGTTCAACCGTCTCGGACTCCGCTCCACGTTCCACGTTCACTACTTTTTTGGTAACTGAAAATTTCACTGCTCCGAGCCCCTACTGATGTGATTAGCTGACTGCGGTCCTTGATCAGCACCTATACCAGTGACCTGTCAACGCGTTTCCAGCCCATTAAATTGAACCTGTAGTGGATGTGATCTTTGATTAAGCAGTTCACAAAATTTATCCAACGATCTGTCCCACATTTGTGAATTATTGTCTGAAGAGGAATAACCCTGAATTTATTAAAACTCTTCGAATAAATACTAGTTACTCCCCTTCGGGTTCACTTATCCCTTCGGTCACAGGGCGTAGTAACTGGTGAAGATTTTGTCAACTATTTAGGCTTAACCATCGACAGAAATTTGAGATATTCAGTCTGTTTACATGGTTAATTTTTGGATTAACCCCATTTGGTTTTTCACAGGCACCACGCATTGTTGATGATGTTTGATGTGCGTTTCACCCTTTGGGTGATCGTTCAACTAACTACTGTTTGTATGCATTTTAATGTGGTAGAAATGTTTGTAATAATCAACAAAAAGCACTGTACAGCTGTTTTGTCTTGTTTAGGACTCGTTACCTGTGCGCACGTTTTGTGTCCCTGTCAGGACTCGAACCGCAATTCTTCGGGCTGGGACTTCAAACCCTTACCCTTGAGCTACACGGTCGACGGTTATCACCTTGTTGATGAGTTGTTTAGTTTCGGTGTATTTCCTTCAAGTATAACCCTTACCCAGAGAAGTGATCTGGAAATTACTAACCGATTGCTTGAAATTCAATAATTCAATTCAACAAATACTGATATGGCGAATTAATATATTAGATTTGGAAACCCAAACCAAACATCATCATCAACAGTACCTGATGCCTGTGAAAAATCAAATAGGCTAATCCAAATATTCAGCATCCTAATTGATTGAGCCATTCGCACAAGACAATAACCGTCGACTATGTAGCTCAAGGGTAAGCGTTTGAAGTCCCAGCCCGAAGAATCACGGTTAGAATCATGACAGGGACACAAAAAGTAAGCACTGCTAATGAGTCCTAAACAGGATGAAACAGGTGTCCAATGCTCTTTGTTGGTTATCACAAACATCTCCATCGCATTAAACATCCTGTTCTTACCGTTGTATGAACAAACTTTAAAGGTCGCACTTTCAAATAGGAAGACACCGATAATTTAGTGCCAGACAATCCATATTTCCACATTTTTTCAATCAATGTGTGATTCCCATTCTTTTGCGTTTCTCCTACCCGATGGATTTTTATGTTTTGTAAAATATTCCCTCCTAGGGGACACATTATAGTTCAGTTGTATAATGTTGATGATAAATGTATCATCGTAGCTTGGAACCTGGTACATGAATGTCCAAGCCTATGCTACGGGTCCCTATGTCTGTGGCTTAGTGCGACGAGTCTGTGAAACTTCGTATTTTGCCGGTTGAATTATTTTTCCGATAGAGCTACCCTTCGGTTAATGTATCTCGTTTCGAGCCCCCCCCCCAGACACACACACACACACCCGATACGGCCAGAAACCACGAGCGGTTTTTGCTTCCAGCCGTATTCTGAACTTTGTCGACTGTCAAGTGCGTTTGGAATCTTTCATTCTTTTGTTTGTGTTGACTTCACAGGCTATAACGATCCACGTAGAGTGACGCGCAAAAAACCCGGAAGACGGTGTCTTTCAACAAATAGGTTTCTTCTACAAATGCGGTACTGAAATACAGTTTACAATAGCAAAAAATATGCAAACCTCAAACTGTGGCACTAGCCGGTTAAAAACACCGGAATCTGTGAAGCCAGTAATTCGACGAGCAAGAACTACGAGCAAGCAGGCGCACAGTGCGATGACAATAGAACCAATACACCGAACAATGTCGAACAGGATCACATGAATCCGTGGTGGTCAATAGTGAGAAGCGACCTAGGGGGAACCAATCACAACACAATGGGTGTAAATGTGTCAGCAGGCCCCGTCGTGACGGGACAGTGCAATGAATCGGTGTAGGTGTGACGTGCGTGTGTGTACACAAGTGTCAGAGTCAGTCGATCATGGGCACGGATCGATGGGACGGGTGGGACCGACAGAGGTCAACGTAATGGGGCAGACATACTAATAGTGCGTGCGTATGTGTAAACGGCGTGGGGAACAGTCATAGGCACGGATCAATAAGGGGATGAAATCAACATCACACGGTCAAAGGGAAGACAATGGACAACAGGATGGTGGTGCTGGGTGTATGTGTGAAGACTGTCAATATGGACAGAATTTATTCTACAGTTTGTATCACGCTAATCAAGGCATCCATATAGCGACTGTGGTGAACGAAACACTGAGTGTTGTATGTGAACGTTTCCCAAGTTTCGAGCTTACTGGTTCTGGTAGTCTGGCAAACTGTAACCCGGTTTGGGCGAATTCCACATGCAACCAAGGGGTTCGAGTGTGATGCTTTTTTCTAAGAGAAACCAAATATGGATTGTTGCACAGATTATGTTGAATACATAAGACTTCATACAAACTAGGTTGTCACGCGGTATTTCCAGATGCAAGATACCCTCAAACAGATTCTGTATTCATTTTCGTTACCTTGTCATCCTGATCGCTTCATGACAATCTAGCTTCTTATTGGTCGCTTGACTAAGTTGCCGACAAATATTTTACCATCTGCATGAGAGTAACGGGGTATACGACCGGTTTGTATGATGAGTTCGTCTTGTGATCTGAAAAGCTAGGAGGTACTGGGCAGCTGTTCCGACCCGGTTGGGTCTCATCAGCAGTGCGAATCCATCGACCCAACTGGGGGTCGAATCCGGAATCTCACTGGCGGAATGCAAACATACTACCCATTCGAGCACCGGACACCTGATCAGGCCGTTTCTCATGTCGAATATACACGCCATAGCACAACCCATATTTGTGAGCTTGTTTTCAAGTGTCGATCCTAGTTCGTCTCATCCAGTGCTTTTCAGTTTAGGCCTCATTTGCAAGACGATCTCGTCATATTTTGCATACTGTGGGAAGTTCTGCACTGCTTTTCACTTGACCCACGGTTTCGATAATGTGTGGTCACTCTGTTCACCGTTCCCAGTAGAACTGCTGCTCACCGTTTGAATGCCACTTTTCAACTTGCCGGATATCAGCTAGAAAAGTTTATCTGTGAGCTCGCAGAGTTCGATTATCGGTTGAAGTCACGCTGCCCGTAAGAACCAACTAAGTCACAACAGCTTAACCGCGCTTATTAGCGTCTTCTCGTTCACGCTTCACGCACTCTGCACAGGACCAAATTTACCGCATAATCGAAGACTACTCCTGTACAAAAGTTACGATTATCGAATGATTCTCACAGGCTCTAATGTAATACCTTAGAAAGTCATTTCACACACCAGTTTTTTTTTCTCGCTTACAAATTTTTTCAGCTGGTTCTTTTTGTTACCTAAGTATTCCGACGTGCAAGCAAGCATCGGGGATTTGATGTAGCAAACAGAACAAAGCTATTCTGGACTCAACTTGATTAGAAAAGCAAGCCTGTCATCAGTGTAGATTAACCATAGTAGTGATGAAAAAACTTGGACATCAGTTTGTTTGCTAGTGTGAAAATCTCGGGAAATTCAGTAGTGGTTGTATGTCTTGTGCAATTGTTGCGGCTCTAAACGTCCTCACTGGTCCCGTTGGGACCGCCAGTGTTCAGTTCTGAGTGCCACAATATTCATATTCATTCCTTGTGGATCGATGTCAAGCGCACGTGAACCGGAAAAAGCACACGCGCACGTTCGATCCTCTCTTAAGTGCCTACGACTTTATAAAGCCTAACGAAACAAGTAGTTTGTAGTCAGTATTTATCCAAACATTATTATCATACCGTCATCAGTAACACACGTAAATTTCACGATCACGTCAGTGTAAATGGAAATTCAAGTCAGACAAGCAAAACATGATCTTGGCTTCAACCTGGATCATGAACTAATCTGGGTATTGAATTGTAAACAGTGCGAGGATCTTTGTTCACTAATCTCGATACAGATTACTTTTACTGTTTTTTTGTTCCCATATGACCATCACTAATCGGAAGAGTAATTAGTCAAAGGAGATTGTTCACTGTTTGCCCCCAAAAACACACGCATTGGCGCGCCGGCCTCGACAAAACAATCAAATCATCCACGTTACGTAAGGAAGCTCACACAACGAACTGCTTCCGATTCGTTATTCCACTATTGGATCGGTTCACAGTCAACCCCGATGCATTGTCCGAGGGCAATTTGAAAAGTGTGAATGGTTCAATCATGGGGGAACCAGACAGAAAGGACAACCACTTATCTGTTATTAGAGAAAAATTTATTCTGATGAATGAGGTGTTTCCATACCCAAGATCATCACTCATAACTTGTCAGGACATGACCAACTGGGCGGAATACGTTTTCAACATTTATCAGCTAGTAACAAAGGAAAAAAGAAGACCAAATCCCCCCCCCGCCATCCTTTCCCGCACTTGAAATATACATTGAACACTTGAGTGAAATGTTCAGCCCGTAGCGGATCTACCTACCTATAGTGTCTGCCCTGTTTAACGACAATGTAAAAAACAATGATTACTTAGCAGACAGTTCAAACTTGACGGTGGTCGTTGATGATAATGAAGGTTGGTTATCATCGACGCTATCTTTCTTTCAACAAAGCATCCGTGTTGGCCATGATGTAGCTAGTTGATACGGTAGCGATTGAAGTACACATTGATCACGAATTATGAATGATGTATCAGAAATCACGGACGCCACGTAAGCACTGAATCACACTGGCACCCACTTGCACACTTGCGCGACCGTATCCCACGTAACCGAGAGGCAAGGAAAAGGCCACAGGAGTAGCGGTTCCCTTATTGGAAGAAATCATGGGGCTTATATAATATATACAAAAGAAGTTTATTGGTCTTCCATACATCTACCAATCGCGTGCTCGTATTGCTGGCGTTGTATAACTTTTGTCTGGATTGCACGAATTCCGACTGATTGATACAATTGGCATTGAAAGCCGGTTTCTGAGTTATTGGAAAGTAGTTGCCATTTCCCAATTCATCAAAAACACTTGTCTTTTAAAAATCCAAAAAATGTCCCTGGGTCAGAACGGATTATCAAAACTATAGACACTCAGTCTACCAGTTGTACCAAATCAATGCACAGAAAAAATATATACATCAAGTGTGTTTGTACTGAACTGTTTCGAACCAAAACGGGAAAGTAGTTCGGACTTCTCGAGCCGCCACCACCAACGCGTAGTTGGACACGATCTGCGTAAACGGATGCAGATCACGTTTGTTGTCTTCGTGTACAAGACAACCATCTTGTTTCCTTCAAACTAGTGAACCGCCCGGAAAGAGAGTCCGTAAATCTCTTTTGGTGGACCATTGGCATTTCACCTTAGGCAGTTGGCCAAAAACCAGATTCCAAGGGTGATCGCCCCGACTGAACATCAAGGTGTGTTGGGTACCTTGGACTTTTGATCCCGTCCAAAGGGAGTAGGGTCTATTGAACTGGACACCGGGCCCAAGTGGATTGCGGTTCTCACACAACGCCCCGCTGCCTTGCGGGTCGGGATTTGGCTAGACAAAAGCACCGATTAGGAAATCCCCAAGAAAATTCACCTAGCAGTGTAGCGCTTTCGAGCGATTCATGGAGACTTTTGTTTTTATAGGAGTTATTGTACTAATTTGACCTAATACGTGTGCGGTACATATATTTTACAATACGTAGTGCATAAACGATGGGCAAACATTTCCCTGCCTGGAAGCACACGACCGATTTCGCGGTTCTTACCGCTCCGCAGACATGCGTATCCGGTAATCCTTTATCTTTCTGTTTGCATACATCTACCCAGGAAATGTGTTTTGTCACAATAATCTCATTTGGAACACCAGAATATATTTAAATCCGATTGAAGCAGAAAAGACGAATGTAAGAATTCACCTCCGATAACTTTACATTTTGCCCACCACGGCACAGTTGCTTTTTTGGTGTAGACAACAGACATTTCAAGTTATTCTTATTCCATTTTCATTAGAATTGATGAAATGAATATGATTTTAATCGATCAGTTTTAGCTGACCCCAATGTCATGCCTGGTCTTCCCACTCACTCTCACAAAAGGACGTCAGTTTATCGAATGCAAATCTTTCGTATCAATGTTTCAAAACACATTTTTAAGTCCCATACCCGAAAATGTTTTGCAATGCTCGATTCAAATTGTTTGTATTTCCAATCGTGTTCTACTATTTTTGTTTCTTCCATGAGTCAGCAAAAGCTGACCTCTCGATTTTTCCCGTTCTTTTTGAGCACTCTGGTGGTATTATTGTTTTTGGTGGTGGTGTGTTCCAGGCACTGTGTTCCACTAAGTGCAAACATTGGCTGTAATTCCGTCAAATAATTTTGAAGAGCAGTATCGCATTCCAAATTGTAGTACATGTTCGTTCATAGAATTGTTTAGTCCTTCATTCACCTGACTTGAACTTCGTGTGTTCCATCTTCACCAATGAGGTTGCGTAACGGACAGGGTTTTTTTGTTTGTCCGTAACACACACTCACCCCGCCCACATTTACGGACGTACTGTAAATCAAACAAATATGTATGATAAAATTGAAAATATGATGTGTATTAGGCATTTTTGTAGTAGGTGTATGTGACCAGGTAATGAATGGTTATGCAATTGATTATAACCACAAAGTAGATTGTGACGTCATCGCTTGAACTCAATACTTTTTTTACACGTCCTAACACCCTTGTCATTACCTCATCCTGCGAAAACAGTTCTGCAAAGTGAAATTCACCCATTCTTGTACAAGGTTATTTATTAAAGAATAATCACCAATTATGCCCGTCTGAAGTATGGGGTTCAAAACACATTATCGCGTGAAGTGTGTTCGTATGGGATCTCGAATTGAATTCCATGAGAAAAATGTTATCCAAACATAATCCATGTTGAACTATGTCCCCAACTGTTTCACTAAGTTGGTTACCTTGAATGTCTTTGGTGTCACTTACCAATGCGATCAGCATTTATAGTTTTAAGCCTTTATCAGGTAAACATAAATTCCACAGGAATTTGCTCCACTAGGTGGAGATGATGAATTTCTAGTCACACAGAACAAACACTCTGTAGAGCTGTTTCAAAACTTGCTCCGTCTCGGCACAGGTGCAAATGAAGTGAGCTTTTCTGTCCCGCCTACCGAAATCGTTTGGCCAAGTGCAACCCAATTTCTTGTACTCATTTCGTCACGCCTGTCAATAGCCTATCAGTACAAGTTTGATAAGACAAATTGCTTCCTCCAAAACATCATCAAATGTCCGATTTGCAATCTGTCACTAATATGCCTGGAACAACAAATCGTGAATCAATTCTTTTACTTCAAGCTTCACCCAATCTTCCTCCTTTGTGCGTTCAACAAGTTAATTATTTCAGTAGTTTGCCAACCAGCAATATCAACCTTGCTCATTTCAACCGTGAATTTTTAAAAATCTGATTTTGTGAGTTGACCTCCTGTCAATCCTTTGCAGAAGCACTTTAATCATCGTTTTCCGATATGGCTATTAATTATGTAACTGGAAATGATTACATTTTCGTATCCCGTCAGCCGCTTAGTGCAGGTACACACTCTGGATTTTACTCGATTGGTTGCTCCCCAATTCCTTGAGAGTACGTCCTCTCAACTGACAGTCCGGTGCTTCATTACGTACCAAGGTCCACTGGATAGCACGTATCAATCTGCTCAATTGACTTCATCATCAATAATATAGTATGCATGTCCGCATGATCGAAAGAGCCCTGAAAGGAAGGATTGAGATGGTATTTTGAATCTGTTCTCGTCCCACAATCAATTTTGTCCAATACCAATGATCCTTCTCCTCAGCGAACAGCCTACCGCATTCAACTACGTTGATCCAGAAACCGCATTTCTTTTCGAACCACTAGCAAATGTAACAAGTGGGGTCCGGAGGACACGAATAACTGTAATCGGACTATAAACGCTCTCTTTTTGATGTAATGTATCATATGAATATCGGATGTGAAAGATTAAGCCGAGTAGATTAGTTACACCTGAGAATGTTTGAGGAAACTGAATAGCCCGATTGTCCTTATTTTTCATCACTAAACATTCTGTTTATACTGTTCCTTTAGATGCACGATCTCTTTTACACATTCTAAGAAGATAAAGGCTCAGAACAGTTTGCAATGTTTTATTCATTTTCGGCGGTTTTTTAACGATTAAAACAAATTAATTTTCTTCCATTGAAACCATTTCATTGTGCTTCCCGCCTGCCTGTTACTCTTGATTGCTCAGCAACGTCTGTACAGCTCCACAACCAGCACGCAAAGTTGGATTGAGAACAATGTGCCTCTATTCTATGGTACATGTTGAACATGTTGAATTTGAAACGTTTTAGAGATTGTAGCGTAGTACAACGGTTAACCCTGGTTTCCGTATATTCATTCACGAACTGTCTCTCTCTCTCTCTCGATTCTAATAAACCGTTGTTATTAGTCTCCTCTGGCCTCATCCCGGGATGCTTGAGCCGCTGGTCGATATTTATCTACTGTCTGGACGTCATCTAGCATTAGGACGTCTCATCATTCTTGATTAATTCTGCTTTGCAAACAATTTTCTAGGTCTTCTTCCCTCATATGTTTGATTAGTTTGCTAAGAACAACTCCCAGTAATTAATGAACTGTAATGCGAAAGTACTTCGGACTCTCGGAACGTAGCTCAGTGAGCAGAGGTNACTCGGCTCGTATTCTCACAGCTGAAGACGATGCGAGGCTTTGTGGGCGACAAACGACGGCAGAGAACGGTGGTAGGGAGGCAGGTGGACGAGGAAACACTGGGCTGAATAAAAATTAAACCTTCCAGGTAAAGATAATAAAAGGTCACGAACCAAAAAGGCCCAGTNNNCAGTGGGATACAAGCACTCACGATAAAATATTACTTGTGCGGTTGCCGGGCGTTACAAAACCATAAGAATCAGTGAAATTATTTACTTGCTCAGGTAAACCGAAAACAAAAAGTATTCTTTGAAAGCAGTTTCTTTTTTCATTCTATACCGGATAATTACAACAAATCGCAGAAATCGCAAAGCCCCTGTAAATGTCGAGGTCTCGTAATGACTCGAAACATCTCTGGCGCGTCTACATGATGGTCGGGGCCGATTAGCTAGAATGTGTGAACATGTCCCGAAACATCCAGTAAGTCTGATGTCTGTATCTAAAAACAATTGAAAACCTGGATTTAGGACATTCGTCTGTCACTCCATGGAATTTCGCTTCGGTTTCTGTTCCGATATAGATACGCACTAAAGCCACATGGGAATCGAATACTTGAACCACGTCTGACTGTAAGGGGGACGAGTACATGATCAAACGAAACGGAATGAATTGTTGATACAAACGAGTAACCATTGAGAACTATGGATCCAGGACAATCTGTCGCGTCAGTCAAAACGGGTGAACCTGTGAACTGACTGAGAGAGAGAGACAGTGCAGCAGGGAGAGATAGAGGTACAGATGATGTGGAGGGGGGAGGTACCGGAGGCGAGGTGGTCATTTTTCAAAAATAACCCTGATGATGTCCCTCAATGAAGCATGTAGTCAAGGGACCAAGGCGAGATCTGATGCCTGATGAAGTAAAAGAAAAGCATTTTCGGGGGGGGGGAGACGACAGAGGGTGACCAATTTTCAATTTGATATTTTAACATCATGGATCACACCTGTCGGGACCGAAATCAGTTACTATTTGCATCCCCATAGGGAATTCTGAGGAATATGTTATGAACGAAGGAATTTGATAAGCGAAATCCGAGTAGAGAACCATGCATACAGGATATAACGATGTTCGCGGCATGAGCACCAATGAGTGGCATGTCGTTCAAGGATCAAGAAGGGCGTATAAAAATCAGTTGGCATAGCTTTTACCAATTCTTTCTTATGTTTATAAGTATCTGTTTTACCTACAGTGATAAATATCCGGAACGGCTTTCGTTTCGTGCAAGCTAGTCAGTTCGTCTGAATCTGCGTCAAAATAATTTGCAATACTTTAGTCAGTCTAGAATCGGTAAACGCCATCACTGTGTTTTCGCATTTGGTTCTGAAGAAGCGAGCATAATGTGTCCTATGCTAGTTGGGAACTGTAATCCAGATGAGTAATGAATTGTCCCACATCGCCCCATCCTCGGTGGTAAAAACCATGTGCTCAAAGACACTTGTCCGTGACTTACTCAAAACGATTTGAATTCATGCATGAGCAAGTCCTTTGAATTGAAGTTGTTTTTACGAGGCATGGACGTTGTGTTCCTTTGAAAGAACTGTACCAAAATTTGGCTAAGGAATCGATTTTTTTACTCCAATTCAAATAAATGTTTTTTTGTGGGAGGTGGGTGGGTGAAGAAACATTTGGAAAAGACTATGCTACGATTTTGCAAAATAGATCCATTTGACCTCAGACTCTGCCCGTGAGGAGATCATATAACGGTTTATTGTTAGTGGGGACACATTTTCACACCGGTCGAAAGGTCATTTTGGATTTGAGTTAGGGAGAATAGGAAGGCTTGCAATAAATGGTAGAGCCTCTGTGTTTGTTCTGGTTGGGTAAAATTGATTGGGTTAGATGGCCAAGAATGACGTTTCTCATCCTGCCNACAGAGTCACGAGAAGTGGACAGAAAGCACTATTCTTGGTCACTTGTTGTTGCTTTGGTACAGACCATCAAGTTGGACAAACTGGGTCGTCTACTGATCGTGTGTGCCCGCAACATCTCCAGAGCAACCACCGTGGAGTTGAAAGGAGTTAGGTTTTTTGCACTAAAACCGTATGTGATCAAAAGCAAATAGTTCAAGCTGTATACCGTATGCATTATCAACCACAATCGGCTAAACCGAAGCAGAACAAAAGCAGACTCTTGGTCATTAAATGTTAGAATCCATGGGGGTCAACCAACCCTTACTCCCACCTCTGCCCCATCCCGCCCGGCCACGTACAAGAAGACCTTTTAGTCGAGCATGAACCGGTGTCCCCGTTATATGATCTGTACAGGCACGATCACAAAAGATTGTAAAGCATTGTTCACCTTTCGGGTTAGGCAACTGAATGATAACTGAAGCCATCCACGGGTTTTTTGTTTATCGAGGACAATGTGTGACTCGTCCCTTATTATAAAAGATTGCACATTGAAGCTTTGCATTTTTTGATGGTTTCAGTTATCCGGACATTTAATTTCGAACACTGACCAAAACGGAAACCAAGTTGTCTTTCAAAATAAAATTTCACAACAGAATTATTCAAAATTCTAAAGGGGATCGTCACTTCAGATGGAACGAACGCACACAAATAATTGTAATTGAATCAAAATCGAGATTACAGTCAGAGTTTTATTGCAGGGAAATTCCTAAAAGCCGCTGTTATTCTTGTTCTTTGAACTTTTCCACACAGATGAATAATCGGTTCCATCAAACAAACAAAAGCGAGAGCTGAGAAATGCTGTTTTTTTAGAGGGGGTGAGGTGTGGAGGAGAAAGCACACGCACAGTTCAGTTCAGTTCTCTGTTCCACATGATTACATTGAAATCAACGCGCGTTATCAAGTCTCCGTTGACAGGATTCAAGTGTATACTCACAGCCAACGTGCCGTGCTTCGGAATTCAAATTAATGCGCCGGGTGACAACAATGTAATGCTTTCCAGCCCACATTGTTCAACCATTATCTATAATCCAGTATTCATTAACAAACCAAGATCAACTACCAAACTTTTCCCAGTTGCATCCAAATTCGTTTCTCATTCTGCTCGATGTGATTAGTTCGTTTTCTTTAATTTTGATATGAAAACGTCGGGTCACATGACCTTCGTTTGCACACTTGCACGCGTCAGACCGGACTAAATATCGGTCTCTCGAGCAAATGGTAGAAGCGTGTTAGCGGAGGCTAACTAAACGCTCCCCGTTGCCGTTGCGTGAGCCACCAAATTGCGTCAGTAGTGAACTTACATCCTAAGAAATCATTATGCTCAGAATGATTACAAAATTCATCGAATTCAGTTACACTGTCTATGTTTATGTGAGCAATGGAGGATTTGATTATATTTCAAAGTGGAAATTCGTATAGGGCATGTATAGGGCAAATGAAGCGTGAACTGAAAAGCTAGTAGGCACTGGACAGCTATTTCGACGGGGTTGGGTCTCATCAACAGTGCGAATCCGTCGACCCAACTTGGGATCGAACCAGAGACCTCAGTTACACTATGAATTCCTCATATAAACTAATTAATTAATTAATCAATTAATTAATTAAATCCTCCATTACACCCATACAGCAAATAATCAGGTTGTGAATGCTATATTATGTATATCCGAAGTGAGCAACGGTTTGATCAGCTGCCCAGTGGCCTAGCGGGTAGTTTGCTTGCGTTTTATTTGGGTTCGATCCCCGATTGGGTCGATGGATTCACACTGTTGATGAGACCGAACCACGTCGAACTTATGGTTCTTGAAATAAGGTCTGGTAGCTAGATTGACAATAATCGCCGTAACTTTGGTATATGAACGGTTGTCAGAGGTTTACTTTTTCTCAAAATAAACACAACGACCTAGATTGCTGGTTAGCTGACGAAATTTGCGAGATTTACCCTGACACTCAGTTTGTTGCGAATATTTGTAAATGATAAAATCACCGGCTCCAAACCACAAAGATACGAGATCGGTTGACCAAAGAGGTGACACTGGAATGAAAATAAAGGGATGAGCGTTTGAACACCATTTTTTATTGTAGGGAAGTAAATGCTTCACCAGCTCTGTTTATAATGTTCACTTTTTGTTCACCACGGTGATTATCCATACCATCAAGTTGAACAACTCGTCCCTTGTTGTCACGATGGAGTCAACTATCCTGGAGTCCAACCCTACGGTTCTAATACATTATGATCACGATATCATCAAAACTGCCCATTGAGAGAGTGAAATTGGCCTGAAACAGTTGATGGGATGGTGAAGCTGTGAATGGATATGTCAGCCAAGATGATTTGCCGTTTGCGGTGCTAGTGGTCTGTGTAATCGTTCTCAGTCTCCTACAAGAGGTAGTTCTGTGCTGGACAAAAAGATCACAAATCATCTCAACTTATTCCCTCTCAAACTAATGGCCCCGATCTCTACCAGTGATCATAGTATTCTTCTTGTTAGACCTAAGGTATGCTGTCGCATTGCTTATCAAACATTCACACGTTCTACCCAGATAAAATTTCATCTAAGGGACTTGTCACCCAACCGTATCTCTCTTCTCAACCGTTCTATTGTGATTATTCAGTTTTAATTTGGTTTTTGTCCTTCGCTTTTTAAATCTGTCAATCTGTTCACTGATACGACTAAATCGATTTTCAACTTGTGTTGTTCAGTGAAAACCCTGATTGTCTGTAATGGTAGAACTACCTCACCCTTTTTGAAATCACTGAGACGGTACGAAGAACTGGCCTACAAACCTCGTTTAGCATCACTTGTAAAGCACTATTCTGACTTAATCAGATCCAAGATAAAGTACCTCAATGCAATATTCTCCGCTCATATTCTGCGAACAAGAACTCCAGATCCTTATGGTAAGGTATTCACCTCCTCTGTGGGCAGAACAGAAAACATTCTAATACCTCTGTGGATGTCAACAGCCTCAACGCCACTTTCATCCACCCATCAAACGAGAGCCAGATTCCCTCGTTTCTATGCAATGAATCCAGTTCAGTGCCTTTTTCCAATGATTTAATCTTTAAGCTTCTTCGATCCTGCAAAGCATCCTCAGCTGCAGGCCCTGATGGTCTTCCTCTGGCACTTCTGAAATTCGGAGCAGCTTCCCTAACCAATATGATGACATCCATCGTCAATCAGTCCCTATCTTCCCGGTCGATTCCTGAGTCTTGGCGTCAGTGACCATTATTCCGATCCCCAAATCCACGTCCTCAACTGTTCTTATGAAACGGTTTTGTCCTATCGCGCTGACCTTAGCGGCTCTAAAGTTAACTGAAAAAGCCATTCCGAGTCGGTTGCAGTTAGACACTTTAATTCCTCACGACCCCCTTCAGTTTGCATATAAACCAAACAGATCTACATTGAACGCCGTATCCACTCTAGTGCATTTTGTCTGCAAGTCATTGAACCATTCGGTCAAGTCTGTCCGTTGTGTTTTTCTTGGCTATTCATCTGCGTTCGAATCTGTTTCCCGATCATCCCTTCTCTTTAAACTTGAATCTTTTGGCACTCCAAAACAACTGCTCTCATGGCTTGCTGGCTATTTCACACAGAGGGTCTACTGCACCAAATTAGGAAGGAGGACAAACCAAATTCTCTTGTTAATAATTCTGATGTTCTTCAAGGGGATGTTCTATCTCCATATCTTTTTTCTGCCTTGATTAGTGATCTTTCGGTCCCACCCCCTGGGCACATCCAAAGTACGCTGATAACGTCGTTTTATGTCAGACAATTTCATCTTCGGAATTTGGTTCTTTCACTGAAAATCTATCCCACATCCAACAGTTTTCTGACCAATCCGGTCTCAGTCTTAACATATCTAAAGGCGTAGTGTGGATTTTCAGTCTTTCCCGCTCCGCATTTCCAACGAACTCTGCCACGCTTAACGGCAAACCTGTATCCAGAATGACCTCAGTCAAGTACCTGGGTGTCGTCATCGACAGCAACCTTCGTTGGTCTACACATATATACAACTGTATGGGAAAACTGAGACGAATATCTTTTCAGCTACGCAAACTCAGGCGATTTTCAACAGATTTGAATATGGGTGTGGTTTGTAGCTCAGGTTGCTGGTTTGTGGGGTCTTGTGTTCGCTACGTTTGCGATCTAAACGCCAAGCTCAGCGAACACAAGACCCCATAAACTCAGGCAATTCCGAACCCCACAGTCATTCTTGTCATCTTTCTTTTACCAATGCGTTTCACCCATTCTACTCTATTGTTCCCCTGTATTGTTTCCCGGTCTTTTAAAACAAGACTTCAACTCACCGTGGTTTAATGATAATCAGCCGTGCGTCATTAATTCCGATCGATTCATTAATCACAGATCTTATTGATGTTCCATCAACTCTTGTTTTAAATTTGCTCATAAGATTCTACATGACACTCTTCACCCACTACACCCTGATCTATCGTCTGGTCATTCCCTTTCGTCCAAGGAGCAGGTCTCAAATGAACTACGTACAAATTTTTGTACACGAAACAAATATCACCAGCATTTGTCACTTCTCGTTTTTATTATTATTAGTAGTAGTAGTATTAGTAGTTCATTCTGCTTGACGCACATGTACATTCTTAATTGAAATGTAAGAATTTATGCTTACACAAGTTATACAAAAACAAATACATCAAAACTTATCAACTGCAGTGCAATTGCTCCATCGTTTTCAGTCGTCTCGTCCCTCTCACCTGTGACCTTAAGCAAGTAAATTCTCTCTGACCCCTAATGCGATCTGATTGGGTCATATTCCGCGATCTGCGGCGCTTAAAATCTCTCGCCCCAACACGAGACTGTTTGATTACCGACTTGTACGTTTTGTAATGCTCTTGGTGGTACGTCCAGTCCGAAGGAGGACCAAAGGAATGGCCTTCAAGGTCACATGATCTGTAACTCTTGGATTTCCTTCTGTGGGGATATCTGAAGCGAACGGTTTATTCCCGAAAACCGGGAACTATCGAGGAACTTAAACAGAGCATAGTGACGCAATGCGAAAGTATTCCAACCGCTGAAGGTGGAAGAAAACTATTTTCATCGGATATTGCTATGCAAGCAGCAGAATGGCAAACATGTAGAACATCTTTTATAATATGAATATAATTATTCCGGTAATATCTGTTCTTTCTTTCTTTCGGAATTCTATCTCAGAGGTAGTTAGCGAACACGACGAGACTGCACCTTGATATGGCGTGATGGCTTGCGCGCCTCAGTGACCCTGCGAGCTACACAGGATGGCTTC
>UZAN01044886.1:0-14854 GCA_900618425.1 Echinostoma caproni
TCTTGTAGTAACACTTTACACTTTCAAGGTGCAAAACGCATACCGAACGTGGCTACACTAGCACTCAAACTATCCAGAAAAGCTCGCGACTTATCTGGATCTTCACTTAGTAGCACAATGTAGTCTGCATACTCTGGATCAGACAGTCTCCCACCTGGAAATAAATCGATACCGCTATCCTCGTACGAGGATAGGCCTGTTTCAAGAATTGGGTTGCTATCCAAAATTTTCATTCTTTCACAGTGATAAGATTGTGTTTCTTTGACTCATCAACGGAAACACTTCACAATACTAGCTTATATCAAAAGCAAACTTCCACAATAATAGATTACAGTCTGAATGGCCTCATGGTAGCGTGTGCGACTCACTACCGAGCACGTCCGAGCTGTGGCCGTTAAAAGCTTTTTGAACATGCACTATTGATGAATCCTAACAGGAATAAAATACCTGTACTTTCAAGCCCTTCCAGTGTTCTGTGCAATACTGCGAGATGGCATGCAGAGTTTTGCCTATTCAATCTCTCCTACCCCATAGAATTCTTGCCGATATTTCCCATTTCATGCACTGTAATCTCTTTCATCATGGTTCTCAGCATTCAAAGTATTCTCTGGTGAATTAACCTCTGCAGGAATTTTGTCTCACATGACTTCGGTCTTAGTTTCGGTGCACAATTTGTGCATTGCCTCTCTTGCATCATCCTCGATTTTTATTTGATTTATTTCGTAATGCTCTGCAAGAAACTGTGCCAAATACAAAGATAAATACTAATAGAATAAAACGACAACTCTTATGTTGTGGGCTTTCGTCTGAGATATGCGGTCAAGCGATTATCTCTCATGGAAAAGAACTCACTGAGATTTCTACGCCTTACCCACCTTATTACATTCAAATGTGACAATAAATGTTACTTCTTGTCTTTTATTGCACTATACGGAAGAGTGAAATCACACAAGACTTCATTCGACTCACTATTAGCTTACCTTATCAATTATGGCAATCTCTTTGCAAGGAGGTTGCTCAATCTTAAAAAGATTCAAACCATGTCGAAGCTCCATTTCGCGAGATTTCAACTTGGTCACCTCGTCTCGGAACCGTGCCACAGTGTCCAGAGCAGTTTGTGGGACCAGATCAGCGGCATAAGGCCCAGTGGTTTGCAGTTCCAGCAACAGATTAGCCACAGAACGTTTGAACTCCTCTGAATCGGCCAACAAACCGGTTTTGAATTTTTCTTTGGATTTTTTAATCATCTGTGTCAGAAATTATTTCAAATGTTACTCACCAAAGGAGTGAGATGAGGGAGAATAGAGGGATATACAAATGAGTAACAGAATGACCTCAACGGGCAAGCTTATTTGTTTAGTGGTAAAATAAATCTAGTCGACAAATCCCTACACCCCCACCCCCACCCCTTGAGGTCCTTGCTTATCCGGTTGCCCAAATTCGAACATTGAAGTAGCAATTGTTGCAATTAATAAAACAGAAGCAAACAGAAGCATTTACGGAAGTCATTCAAAGGTTTGCCCAATTTGTGTGTCTCTCAAACTTGTGAGTTACTAGCAGATTTTCGTTCTCAACTGTTGTTGTTTTTCTCCAATCAGTGGGCGATGTCGAATTATTGTTTCAGTTAAGACAATCAAATCTGTCAACTTTGAATTTGCGCAGTTGAATTTTAGTTTCTTCAGCAAAACCCAATTTTCTCCCGGTGCAGGTTGATATTTTGAGAAATTGGCATCTTCATGTTTCGTCAGGTTCGGTGAGACCAATTTATTATTCCGTCTTTCCCTAGTTTTGAATCGCAAGTATCTGTTGTTGTTTGGATAGCTTTCTTCGTTCGTTCCTGATGCTTTTGTCTTCGTAGACTTGTTTTCTGCGGCGAGCGTTCACGATGCTATCGCTTGAAATAGAAGTTAGCAATCATCCGCGCACGATACAATGACATTGGATGGGGGTGCATTTAATGCTTTTCGCACAGGTATTATAACGTAAACATTGATGAAAGATGAACAATTGTTCGCTCATAGCGCCAGAGCGGTTATAGCAAACTCCCATGTCATCGCATAGTTGAGCCCATTGCGTCCAAACTTTTGATTCACAAGTGAGAATAAATGCAGCTCAGGTTCCATATTTTGAGAATTAGAAAGCGAGCGCTAAGTGATAGCATTTGTTGTCACGACTCGATAATGTGTGTGAATGAATCGGGCCAGCTTGTTTCTCGTGTTGTGGTTTGTGTCACACCTGTTTGTCCACCAATCCCACGTTCCTCATTGGTTGCACAATGGTAGTTTTATGTTGATCGTTTTCGATTCGTCGATTGAATGAGTCAGTCAATTGAAGCGCTTCAAGGATCAGACGTCCCCCGTTCCTCTTCGCCCTTGCCACTACTTTTGCGTCATTGATTCTGACCTCGTGGTCCGTTGTTGCGCAATGGTTCCGAAGGAATGACTTCAGGTAAGTGCGTTTTAGTGCGTGTTCGTGTAGGCGAGTACACAGTTGTTTGCCTTGTCTCACCTACGTAACGTAGGTGACAGCCTTGGCACAGAATTGTGTAAGCCTGATTGATTGTGTGACCCTACGTGGTCCTTGTCTTTGAGCAAAATTGAATGTAAGTTTTCGGGTAAGGGTAACACTCAGGGTGAAAGACGTGATCGACTGCTTCTAATACCCCGCGTTTGTACGGTAGTGGAGGTTTCGTTTTCTTCTCCTCATCTTTTGGTTTTCTTTTTCCCCCAAGGCATAATTATACGAAACTGTTGGAGTATTCATTTGTACGGAATTGATGGAACAGATGCATTAATTCTTGATGTCAGAGTTCCTCTGCGCTGTAATGCGTCCGCAAGGCGGAACAAAGTGTGCACAGAGCTACTCATGTGGCGCGTGGGATGATTGCTGTCCTTATTCAGCACCTGATCTTTTGTTGTCGATTCTCTGTACAAAGTGGCTTCTGCGTTTCCGTTTGTTTTTTGTATGATGAAGATGTCCAAGAAAGGGAGTCTCATATTGTTTTCCTCCTTGTAGGCGAAAGCTGTCCCTGACATAATCTTATTTAGTTCATCATGTTTTTACTTTTTCTTACTGCTGGTAGCACCGCAAAGGTGTCGTCTACATATTGGATCCGGAGATGAGGACGGTATTACATATCATACTATATTTTATTATATTAGATTATACACATGTATATAATTATGCAGGCACTTTAGAAAAGCCACTAATGAATGCTGTCACCTGTTCTGCAGCCATCAGTGCACTCTGGAATTGCATCCAATCGTTGGCCAAATTGGCTCGTTTCATAGCCACTTCGTCGGTGTAAGTGACTTCGCATTTATCCAGTATGGCAAACTGTTCTTCCAGCGGGACAAATTTGGCTTGGATCTCGTGTTGTTCAATAAGGATGCGTTCGAGGAGCTGAATTGAGGCACTAAGTTCATCCAAATTTTGTGGTGTTCGTGAGATTCTATCACCGGATGAAAATGGAAACGGTAAACTCAAACAAGAAGTGAAATTTTTAAACCAATACTATGTTGTAATTGATAACTGGTATACAATACATTAATATCAAAGAGTTACTGAAAACTGACTGATCGTCTGACACATCATGATAAAAAAGATCATCATAAGCATAAGGTGAGTTTCAAACATTATCCAGGTGATTTTCTAACGTTTGATTTTGACAAACCAATTCAGTGATTTTCTCAAAAGTTGATTCCAGTCAGTAAAGAGAATGCACGGTGAATCACACAAGAATTTCGGTCACTTTGAACTTCGAAGAGAATCCCAGTTGAGATCAGGCTTTTAAAACTCAAAGACATAACTGCATGTATGTATATATCATTATGATTGTATGATTACTATACATATATGTATTAGTTGGACCGAACTGCATTCTTTTATTTTATTTGGTGCTTGACTTGTTAAATATTTGTCAGATAGAAGCGCAGGGTTGCACGGACTTCAAATTCATTTATTTATTCATGCTAGTACGAAACGCTAGGTTCACTAATTGCAGATCAGATATTAATCGAAATTCATTTGTCTATCACTCACCTTTCCTGCACAGTTTCAATGTAAGTGTAGATCCCGTACAGAGTATCCGTTGTCATATCCAACAACAACTGTGTCAATCGTAACTGCCAATCACGACAATGTGCTGCGATAGCATTCTTCAACAGACTGAAATCGAGCTGTAAAAATCGCGTCGTAACCATGGTTTCAGCGTCTTGTACTTTGTTGGTCACTTCGGTGTACCTGTCCGAGAGATACAGGAAAATTCCTCAGAAATCAAAGTTTCGAGAGTGTGCAAACGACTAATTTTCCTGTTCCCTAAATAACCAGTCAACGAACAATTCTTACATGAACATTCAAAGCGTTACAATCATGAACTAGACTGGTTGCACTGTGACAGCAGAGTTTCCTTCTAAAGGATCATTTCGGTGCAACCAGTGTTTCCAATCAAATAAAATACACTCAGTCACCACTAAATGGATGTTGGAGGACTTCGGTTTCGTCTGCTTAGTGGACTTGAAACACGTGAAATGTTTTCTTTAATGATTATCTACTCTTTTTTCAAAAACATGGGCTAATATGTTGAAAAAGATCTACACCTTTATTTGTGAATTCCCGGATACTGGATATACATTGTAGATGATATACAGTAATTTTTAAACTACTGGGTGGTGTTGGTCATCTTCTGGTTCGCATCCTTGTCTGTTCTAACTGTCAAGGTCTCGGTCGTCCATTCATTCAACATTCTTACTTCGGTCGAAAGAGATTGTCTATAGTCATTATTTGATTCATACTTTGTAATGGGTTTTTGGCGTACAAACAATGACGGGAATATGGTAAATGGTTATGTGATTCGAACGTACCGAGCTATGTCAGCATCAATAGATGAGACGTGTGGATTGAGCTGACGATACCGTTGAATGAAATCATCCTTCGGTAGTTCCCAAATTTCTCTGAATTGATCCCAATAACTGAGCGGTTCTTGGACGGCCGAGCTGATTTCTTGCATTCCTCGTTTGATGCTTGCCTGAATTTTGTTAATCTCATCGTCTGTCGCGATCACCTCACTTATGGGCTGAGGTCAAACAATGCAAAATGGGAGCAATTGATTTCAAACAGTGCCTGATGCCTGTGAAAAAACGAATGGACTAATCCAAGCATTCACCGTGTAAATATCAATATCCTTTTTAATATATCAGGACCAAAGGATGTTAGGAGTGTGTCGAAAAATCGATGAGCCATGTGTTGTTTTGTTGTGAACTGTAAAACCTGTCTTGAGTAAGGTTACCCACGGTAATCGAAAGGTCGGCGAATTCAATCCTTTAGCAACATTGCTGTGTTATTAACATTACAACATTTACAATAAAGTCTCAATATCACTTCCAAAAATAAAATCAGTGATTGCACCGATTTTCGCGATCCAGTTAGGACATGGGAAATCAATAGTGGGTAAACAGAAACCGTCTAGTCTGTGTGACTCACTTCTGACCACATATATCAGAACTGAACTGAACCAGGAGACACTAGCGAATAGAAATTTCAGCTGCGGTTCATTTGTAATTTTATTCGAGAAAACTGTATCAAATGGTAAGGGGAGATCACAACTCACAGGTCTGTTCACACACCTCCCTGAATCGTTTGTGTTTTTGCGGTGCGGAAAACCGGCCGCTTTGTGTTGACCCTTCCCTGCTGGTGAAATATAGGTCACAATTATCAGTCATTGCAGGATGAACTTAACGGACAGTGATAAAACGCATTTAGTTTGACTCAACAATTCAGGTCTGAGTTTACGGGAAACATGTGTAGAATTCAAACGTCTTATTCTAGACAATGCGAAAGTTAGATCAGTTCAACTGTGAAAATATGCAAGGAGCGTTTTCTTCAAACCGGATCGATTACTGGTTTAAAGAAGAAGCCGGCGACTACGGGCTAGTTGAGAAATAGTGTGAAACTGTTTGTGTCTAAAAACGCCCAGATCAGTTCAGAGAAGAACAAATGTCACTAAAATCGAACTTAATGGTGAATAGACAGAAAAAATTACACTTATTGGGACCAAAGTAACCAACAACATATAATGGAACCCCACACCATAAATGGTACCATCACTTCAGCGATGTCTGTTATAAATTTCGCAACCGATTGTTTTATGCATTCAGACTCAAAAACCTAACGGTTCCCTTTATTCTATTATCTTTATCATGGTAATTTTATGCACATTAACAGGTAAACCAATGTAAGTATCTATAATCAGCCTTTTTTAGTTACGAATAACCAGGAAACACTAAATAACGAACATTCGTTAGGGGCTACAGCAATTGTTCAAAGAACCGTCCTTCGTTCTCAACACATCTGTCTATTCGTTTTGTTAGATTCATGTGAACCTGCCTGGCTTCTTCAACAGGGATGTTTTGCGATGCAACTGTGATATTTTATTTCAGTTTGTTTAAGGAATGAGGCTAGGGAATGTGTTCAACAGAATTCTGTCGGCTCAATAGGAAAAAATCTAACGAGGTCAAATCTGGGATCTCGACAGCTAGGGTTCAGGTCAAACTCTGCAGATCTATTTTTGTGGAAATGTTTTGTTAAGCCCAGTTCTCACAGTCCCCGGATAATGAGCTGCTGCACCATCCTGCTGAAAATAAACCCTCCGTCTTTGCTCTGGGTCCAATGATTGAACATACTTTAAGACGAGTGATGAAAGTAACTGCAGGTAAGTTGTGGCATCCAAGAGATGTCAACCTTGCAAAGTCACTTTATGCATAACAAACCAAACAACAATACTGGGATTGTATCTGTGGTGTGTTTCTATTTTAACGCGTGGATTTAGTGAGTTCCATGGACAAATTCCATACATTTCGAACAATTTGATTCCTTCATCATAACACCATGGGGAAAAAGTTTGTGTGGGCGGAAAGAAAGACTAGATAACACGTGTTGTTTGGTCGACTGACTATGCGAGAGCTGTTGAGCTAATTTGCGAATGGGGAACCGGAGGTTTGAAGATATAGGTATTTTCATATTATTCCTCAACTCCTTCGAGGGCACTGGTTTCATCCTGGTTCCCTTTGTTCTCCCCTGAACCGATCTGGTTTGAAGAAAACGCTCTTCGCATTTTTTTTTACTGATGAGCCGATCACTTTTCCCGGAATAAGACGTTTAAATTCTTCGCATGTTTCCTATGAACTCAGGCCTGAATGGTTGAGTCAAACCAAATGCGCTTTGTCACCTTCCGTTAAGTTCATCCTACAATGGCTGACAATTGTGACCTGTATTTCACTAGCAGCGAAGGATCAACACAAAACGGCCAGTTGTCCAAACCACAAACACAAACGATTCCGGAGAGTGAGTGAGTTGTGATCACTCATTGCCATCTGACACAGTTCCCTCGAGTAAAGGTGCAGACGAACCGTTTATCCTGACATGTATTTGGACTGAACGGATCATAACGGGCATGCAAAATGTCCAACGAAAATTCAACCAGGTAGAAAAAAAATTTATCCGAGTAGAGGTCACGATATCGTCATTCGGATCTCCAATAGCGATCTGTCCACCAGCTACTGAATGATTCCATGTTTTTTTATATCCCTCGACTTGGCTTGCTCACATTTATCCGATCACTGAACAAGGGGAAAATTCGATCGCAAAATTTTATCAGTGAGGTAGTATTTTCAATGGACCGAAGATGTAAACTTGGTGGTGATGAAACATTGGCTACAAATGGTCATGCTAGGGAAACAGACAAAATCCAAAACGTCGATTGACTTTTAGCCAGATTGTTACTATCGGTATTTTACTTTGAGTAGGGTGAAAGCGAAAAGGTGTCAGTAGTATTTAAAACCGCTTACCACTTTCTGTGATTTTCCACGAGTGAGTAAATCAGGAAGTCGAGGAATGACTGAGATAATCTCCGTGAATTTGTTACCCAATGAAGCAACCACATTGGTCAGTTGGGGTAAAGTGGGCAAAAATACGAGAACATCATTGTCCAAATTCAAAGAGACTTTAAAAAGTGGATTCGGGTCGTTTCGGCCGTCCCCATTGATTGCACGTTGCAGCTCGCTTAGTGATAGTTTCACATTCAGTCTGAATGCTTCTTCACAATAACGATCCATTCTTTCCGTGTATCTAGTCCAACGCGGCAATGATCACAGTAAAAATCAATAAATATTCTATTACTACACAGGAGGAAGCACATATATCACATCGACAACTAAAAATTTCATGTATCAAATTGTTTTATTTTTATGGTTACAGTTCAGAAACCACGGGAACCCGAGAGACTGAATTGATTCGTAAATAATGGCACAATTGGCTGAAAATGGTTCTCTTATGGGTTTGAATCACTCCATGTTTAGAAACCTAAGTACTGACCCATATACGTCTGGTTCAACGAGTCATGAAAGGTGAAAAGTGGCTAGACAGTTGACAAGTTTGCCATGCAAATCAATCAACCTCATATATATGCACCCCAGATATTCAATAATAAACTAATCAATACTTATAAAGTCCCTCAATATTCAATTGAACCTTCAGTTAGTGTATCCAAATTGATTACTGACCGTGTCCTTCAAAGCTAAAGGTTTTCAAAATGGGTTCGAACTAAGGCGGATACACCTTGGGTAACATGCTCATGTGTAGTCATTGTAGTCCATCTTCACTTTTTGCAGTATAATTGAAAAAATAGTGGTTTGTTCATGTTCAGTCTCCCGATCTTCATGATCTAAGACTATAGGCGAGATGAACGCTAGCTTTAGGTAGAGAAGTCACAGACTAAAATAATCTTCCCAATAAAGAAAAACCATAGGACCTGAAAGACAGATTTTTTTATTCGGAAAAGTAATATTTCATGCAACAGATGGTTTTAGACCTGCACGTTAAATAGGTAAACGGAAACCTGGGCTCGAGTTTGTCTATCTGAGCTATTCGTGGTACAGACCTATGCCTCTGTATCCTGCTATTCTTCTGTTAGGGATTTATTGTGGCAGGGTACTTCATTCATTCAGGTCTTGCGTTTGATTACAACATATTGTGAGAAGAAAGCCCCTATCACTTCCCACAGTCTGTTGGTCACACGTGTTTTTTTATAAACTTAGGATGAGTTGGTCATCAATTATTGTCATCAGGGCAAGATAACACAAAAAAATCTCAGGAGTGTTTTAAAAATTCGTTGTATTCCAGGATAGTTAGCAATGCATGTACTGTGCAGGAGGTCATAACACCAACTCACTGAGTTCACCTTAGCGTGTACATTCGATATGGTTGAAACCATGGCGATTAAAAATAAATTGCGATCAAGGACAGAGTGTTATGCGCATAATTACCTGCCCCAATACATTTGGATATCGGCACTTTCCGAGACAAATGTCTCCTTCACCTCCTTCATTTTTTCCACGATTGATTCGTGCATGGACAACAATTTGGTTTTGGTCACAGCTCGGTGGGCAGACTGGGTAAAATTAAAAGAAGACGGACAAATGAAGCTCAGTCAAAATTGTGAAGTATTCAGTGTTGAACAGACCTCTATCAAAGTGGATCGTCCCGATTGCCTTTAAGTATAAATTGTGAAAACTCTTTGCAACCATTTCGGTGTTTTATTAAATATTCAACGGGAATCGTCAAAGCATCGAAGCTTTTGCTGTATGCGTGCTCAGTTTAGTTTTTCTACGGAAGTCTCGGAAACTGAACAGTCGAGTTCCTTTCCGTAAAATTAATGTGTCGCTTCATGTCAATTTGCAATCACCAAACAATCAGGAACGGTAATGTGTGTGAACAATTTAACGGTAAATTTACATTAACATTTGTTGCTATGCCCGTTTGAGCAGTTTTCCATTTTGTTCAGTCTAAACCGTCTAGTTCACTTCTACCAGGGATTTTATATGCAAGCAATAATTGGACCTTTTCGCCCAAGACCATCACTGAACTATCATAGTCGGCTTTTGAATGGATCACATCATAGTGTGTAAATGAAAAAATTCGTATTTGGGAAATATGAAATCACGTGACAAGCTACCTTTTTTATTTTCCAACTGATGGACATCAAAAATTACTTCCATTGTATCTAAGACTAAACTCATGGTCCAGAGAGAAGGCATTACCCGGAATCGGTTCTGGCGACCGGCATGCAACATCTTGGAACGATCAATCAATTTCACTTTATTACTTTACACAATGGGAGATCTTTAAAAAAAGTGTGAATCATTACATGTGCGCCCAACAGAGCTCTACTGGTGAACTGATCTGTGGTGTACAGCTATATACATGAAAGATTTTTACAATGCTTTTACTGCAATTTTCTCTAATAATGCATTCTTTATTCCCTCATGCAACGTTGAAAAATTCTCTTTCTGCCAATCTTTCTCATTCCCCACCCGTCCGGATGCATACTTGACAGTCATCGAATTCCGTGTTCTCATATACCCGATTAGGGTCGAGTTTGATCAGCAAAGTTTGTGCAATCTGTTCACAATTCAGTTTGATATCCAAATTGGCTGACTTGTACTCATCCACTTTACTTTGCAGTTTCGACGCTTGAATTCGACAATCACTAACAAACATATCAACCAACCCCTTCACAGTCCAATGCAATTTGCTCAGACCCGGTGCAATCTTTTTGTCCAAAATTTTAATGCGTTCTCGAAACAGGGCACGTTCTTCCGCATTCAGTGAGTTCATAATACGATTATAGTCCCGAACCACGATCAGGATCACTTCCAACAAATAGCGCAATTCCAGACGTCGACGGAAGGCCTCAGCTGCGTTCGGGGGCACTTCCAATCCCAATCGTACCCAGTAATGTAATTCATTGAACAGTTTTAGCGCACTGCCACTCAGATTCGGTTCCAAAAGTCCACTTTGTAGACCACTACGAATGAGCACAGATGATTCGAGACCTTTCAGAGGATCCTGGATGAAATAAGGAGCACAAAGGACGAAAAAGATGTTTTGCGAATGAAACTTAATATTAGTGATCGCACAAAATATAACTGTTAGTTAGACAACGGTTTATGCAGAAGTCTATATGGAGATTACTCGATCTTACTGAACTTTTTTCAAGAAATTCTCTTATGATACACATGTGTTCCAAAATCACCGATTTTAGATAACCCTGATGGGAAATAGCTACATTTGAACGAATATTGCTCAGAAGGAATGAGGGCATCGAGGACTGATTTTCCATCCTACACAGTTATGCTCATATCCTCATATATGTTTACTGATTAATAGCAATTTATGAAAAATTCGTGTGTATGCAATTTATTCACCCACTAATTTCGGCATCGCCTGTGTTTAACCATATCAGCGCATACGGTTCACTCAGCTCATTTTGATTATTTGTCATGGAATTATGCATAATTTATCAGAGAGACAGTGACCAGATCAGATCTGAGATGTGGTCCTTTAAATATCAAAAAGAACGACAAGAAGAACCAATCGCAAATTTATTCTTGATACTTCATTCGTGAGCTTTCGATGTCTCTCAGATAGCAATAGCACAACCAAAATTTCAAATATTTTACCTAAAACCTGAATATCATATTTTCAAATCATTAAAAGTAAATGAGGAAGAGTGAATTAAATCATCAATTAATCTTGTTGCAGATGCGCAACCGAAACCAGTTCAGTTCAGTTCATACAACGATTATTCGTGCACTTTCGTGCACCGGTTTTGGTTGCGCTACCCATTTGGATGAAAGAGTAGGAGAAAGATAGGAAAGTAGAGTCGAAGAGAAACTGGAGAATTTTGGTAGACTAAAGTTGCAAAGAAATTGAGACGATGCATGAGCGTCATTGTTTGCGACTGAAACCGGATAGCAAACGGAGAAAACAGAGGAGTAGTCAAACACAATGAATATGGGGGAAAAACTGGCACATACTGGGTCAATTTGTGTTTGGAATTCCAAAAACGTTTTGCGTGTCAAGTCTTCCAGAGCAGCCACAGTTTGTGTATACTGTTGGCGATGGTCTGCTATCCCTGCTACGGTCAGAGGTAGGAAAAATGCCTGGTCCAAATTCTGTCATCAAGAATATGAGAAATGGCCAAAATGAAAAGAAAACAGTGATCATACACGTAAACAATATAGATGAGAAAGTGGATAGTTTTATTGGTTGAGAAACTATTTTGGATATTATTCACCAGTTTAAAACAACAACAAGTTTAGTTTGATGTTGGTCAGATGACCATTTAGCAATGAAGATTTTGGCAAACGGTTATCTCTGTATAACATAAAACAGTTGACACGCTGACCAGTATATAGCAAAGTAAATAAGTGTACCAATGCATCAGTAATTTGAACAGACTCCGAAATAGTCATTCTAAAAGATCCAAGTCAAACTATCATTTCTTCCAACACTGGGTTCAAGCTATATATCAATCTATAGTGACTATCTGTAGTTTTTGCGTGTTGATTGTATCGGTAATAGTAAAACTGAGATTTTTACTTGAGACTTTGTGAATATGACTACTGTCGGGTCCTGAAAATATTGATACAACGGTATTTATGACGTCATTAAATGTATTTTTCCGGAGTCTCTGAGAGTCCAGACTGTGTGCCACCTGTTAACGTACAGCTAGTGTCAATCGGGTTGATATCACATTCTTGTCTGTTCTGGGTTTGACAAACATAGTGAGTTTCCTAACAATATTAAATGCTCAATTAGACAAGTGTTTTGTAAATAATACTGCCAATTTTTTCTCATCTTCCCGCTCCCCTCTTGGGTCTTCAGACCATGCCCTTATTAAAGTTTCCCCAAAAGTGTACAGCAAGATCAATCACATATAGTTCACAAAAAGCGGAGACATAAAGAGAACCCTCAACGTAACCAAGAGAACCTAGGGAAGCTCAATGTGACGGTCTCTTAGACAGACTTCAGTGTGTGCGACAACCCCAATCCTTACATCTACTGTGATCACAGTATCTAAACTTCTGCTACGATATACGCTGCCTCTGGGAGACGTTATACCTTCGGTGTGACCGCATCTTGTCTCCCTATCTGAAGCAGTTACGTCGAGGCAAGGAAAGGGCATACAAAAGCAAAGATCTTCAAAGAGTGAAACTCTTATCTCTTGCTGTCAAAGGTGAGATGTTCTCACTTCACAAAGGAAATCGTTATGTTAATCTCCTGAAATCCTGTTCCTCGTTAAACATATACGGTGATACTATTGTCAAACCCCCAAATGTCAAGTATATTGATGTGTTTAGTAACCGAAACGTATGCTAGTCTGACCGAGTTGTTTCTGTATTTGGAAAGGTCAGGAAACTATCATTTTATCTTACGACTGAAAACACTATCCGTCCCTCGCTTCTTGATTAAACGCTTTCATTTCGCCTGTTTTGCCCCTATGGTTGTACGGGTCCCCAGCAATCTGTCCAGTGATGCTCAAAAAGGAATTTAAATTGCTTTCCAGATCATTAACACACTTATCAAGAAGTAGTGGGATTTCCCGTGAAACTATCTGTCACTTCATCATTTCCCAACATACAAAGTCATGCTTTTCGTTATCAAAAAAAAAAAAATTATGGACAACCTTTCACATCAGCTACATCAAGATCTTATTAAATGTATGTCCTCCTCTTCCACCCGGTCCCGCTATAGTTGTATATTTGCTCGTACGACCGCCTATCGGTCTTCTGTAATACCCTACCTTGCCCGTTTTCTTGTCAACCCAGAAAGCATCGCTTCGAAACTTAACTCGCTCATCTCGTAAATTGTTTTCTTTTTCATTGATTACAATAATTCTGTTATAATTTTGTTCGATAATTGTTGGTTGACTATGTGACTACTGAATATCCACTTTTCGGAGTGCCTAAAGCAAATACTTGACTTGACTTGATTTATTTATCTATTTGTACTTCAGAGATTAAATTCACAGAGAAAAAACTTATGTGGTCGACTAAGTGACAGACCCGTGATTCGCTTTTACTGGACATAACTGGTGGTGCTTGTAAACTTTTAACCCCGGATTTCTAGTATAAAATAAATGTATTAATACTACATCTGGTATATTAAAATGCTTTAATGTTATACACAGCATGAGCAGTGTTACAGAAACAGGCTAGAGAGTAAAACTATTGTATCCGAGATAAGAACAAAATGATTCGCAAGGGATGGAAGCAGCTAAAATTCCGAATAGCAGTCCGACGATGTTTCTCGAGGATTATACCTTGATCTGATAAATAATTAGCGAGTAAGCACTATGCAGTTATATGGAATGACTAAACAGAGGAAATAAAAAGAAGCCGTTCTCCATTTCTGATTAAACACAGAGAAAGGGACTGCAGCAACAGGCAATTAATATTTGCGTTGAAAGCCTAAAAGCGGCCTGGAGATGAACACAACGTGAGGTTTTGTGACTGGAATGCTTTTTCTACAACTGTAATCAGTTTACGTGTCCCCATCTCGGCGGTTATATCGCCCTTAAAAGGTAGTGATATGTTAACCGGTTTCTTCTCAGCAGTGGTGATCTTATTTGGCAACCCATGATGCCTCAAGATCTTGTCCACAAATCGCTCTTGGTATCCGGTTATTGAAACCGAACCACGTGGCCGAGGCGTTTCGACCCCTCTACTCAGTTCGCAGCCTTCGATCTACCAGGATTAGGAGTCGCATTCAGGCCACAGTGGAAGCCACCGGAATCCGCCTACATACACTCCAATCGCTCTCCAAAGCATTTCGCAAGAACACTCGGTCGCCCATGGCCAACATCACACACGAAACAGCCATTCCCCCGCCCGCCCTGAATGATCCGAATTGATGTGCATATGTGACGACCAAACTGTGAGCAACATCCGGGCATGGAACTGAAATATTGATTTTTCCTTTTCCAACTTGTCATAATTTCCCCCCCCCCCTATTA
>UZAN01044886.1:15373-25887 GCA_900618425.1 Echinostoma caproni
TTCGCTACTGTTTTTTCTTACAATGCAATGATGGTATATTCAGAAAATTTCCGATTGCGTTCAAATGACTATGAACTCCATTATGCACCAAATAAGGGACCTTGGATCCCCCTGAAAAAATATTTCATGAGCATACATCAACCTACCTTACCCAGTTGCCTTTTCCGTCAAGTTACCGTGTTAACTACAGAATACTTCAGAATGTTCCCATACTNNCTTTTTGATCTGATCTGTCTCTTGCGGCGTGACTAAAGTCTGTGCGTGGAGGCTAAAGGACTACGGGTCTTGGCTAAAGCTTGATGGGAAAAAGTGTAGCTTAAAATTAGATCAGCTAACGGGATCACATCGCCTCGCTGCTTCCACTTAATGGATGTTTGATATTGCAAAGCATTTCGGTCTGACTGTCCTATAGAATTAGGATCCAGCTTTCTAGATCAATGATAAACTGTGATTTGGCAAAATGGTGAAAATCGGTTCTCGTAGCTCGGGTGAACTGAATTCCATTTCGCTAGTTCGCCGAGCTTGGAAATTTGGTTGCAAACGTTTCATCACCAGCCGAGGTGACATCATCCACTTCACAAGCACTGATGATGTCACCTCGGCTGGTGATGAAACGTTTGCAAACAAATTCCAAGTTCGGCGAACAGACGAAATGGAAAACTGTGATTTTATGACACACAACTTGTCATGACAAAATACCTCAGTTTTGACTGTTTATTTGGAGGAGGGTGAGACCCGATTGCAGCTTTTCCGGCAACAAGTGGCTAGGCCGGTGACGCGTGTGGATCTGCTCAGTACTTTCGTTACGTTTGGGAAATGATATCAGATGATTCTTCCATTTTGTCAATGAGATTGATGAACCCACTGGTGAATTGGTGGCCTCAGTAGTAGTACACAGCCACCTTGCATATTTCGAGTGCAGTGTTCAAACACTCAGTTGGTTGATGGATACACCTAACTGATTATCGACATTTAGAGTGAAAGTTGGGNGCTTATTTGAAGGGTGAAGGGTGATCAGTCAAAATCAATATCATCGTGTAATCTTCAATCTCCAGAAGCCTTAGGGGCCTTGGGTTTGACTAAAGTCAAAAGAGCATTTTAACTGTACCTTCAAGGCAAACCGATATTCATGGAGTAACTGAATTTATGTGTCGGAAAGTAACTTGATTTTGTATGGGTTGGCACTTGCATGAATATGTGAATGATGTGACGCTGTAGGCGTCACTCGCACGGCGAGGTCAAAGTACAACACAATCGGTGGATTCACTTGCAGCTGTAAATGTGATCATGATTGGTTCAATAATGGATTGATGAGGGTTATTTTCGTCAGTAAGCGTGAAAAGAACAGTCACGATATTATCGCTCAACCGGATGCCCTCTACACAGATATGGAAAGCTTGATGAATCCAATGAGTTGGTAAAATGAAATCAAAAATGGTGTTGAACAACATACAGTTGCATAATGATACGGGAAGTTCAACTGATTCTTCTGGATCCCAAAACACTGACAACTATTCGTGTCACATTCTGTGCTTGAGGATCTCCTTACTCAGCGGTCTGGTGCTCAGAGCATAGCATAGATTGAGTTTCGCACAAAATATGCAGTTGGTGAATGAGAAAATGCATCCAATGCGATTAAGGGTCTTGGCCAAAGTTGACTCTCATACAATAGTGTTTGACTTACCTGCATTGCTCTCTCCAGACGACGTCTTAGGAACCGCCAATATAGACCTTGTCCACTAAAGTGCGCTTCAGTCGGTATGGGTAATCCAGCATAAATTCGTTGTGTCATTTCCTTCTTCACTTGATTTAAGCAATCACCGAAACGGGAAACCAGTTCATGCGTTTTGTTGTCGATAGTTCGTCGAATTGCCTAGAACCGAATAGAACGAAACAAATCCGAGTTGAATTATGCATTCTTGGTTTCAGGTATGTTTCGAGAACCGTTTCAAATAACACTGATTTCATAAGTTGGGTATAGTCAGGATGGCTTTTCAAATGCATCCCTGATTTAGTAGAAACTATTATTTGCAATGTCATCATTTGATTCGAAATAGCAAAACTCAAACTGGATTTTGAATTTTACTGAGGCGAAACTAATGTTCTGGATTGTGACTTTTTGCTTTACAAATTCATAAAGATGTGTGAACCAGCTGATTTTTTTCAAAAGGGCCTATCTGAGCTCCAAGCTTGGAAGTTGCATGGCTTCAGCTGGCTATTGGTTAGAAAAGACATCAAGTAGATCGTTTGTGGAGCATTGAGATCTGTGTACGCACAGGTTCTAGTATCAGAATTCAACTTCGATGGAAGAAGAGAACTCACCGGTGCGTTTTGCTCCAAACGAATACGGTCTGTATGTTACATTTTATTTCAAAAACAAAAATGAATCTAGTTAGATGGGTAGAGGTTGTCATGCACCTAACCGGACAATCCAGACAGCGAATATGTGCCACTGGTGAAATAGAAATAGGAGCCAACGCGAATCAGACCCCAGCGCATTTTGCATTATTGCTCTCTTAAATTAGAAATAGTTCATCTCAGTGTTTGTGCAGGCATAGTTTATCAACAATCACAAGATTTAATTTAAATGAGCAATTTATTGAAATCTTACGAAACACGATCTTCTTAATAAGGAATGTTTTCTTTATCAACAAAGTCTCAATAACACACACGAGTGTCTTTTATTCGAGCTTTTCTATCATCGGCTACTGTGGGATTGTGGTACTCGTTTCATAGTTTAGCACAAACACTTGGTTTGTATTTTGACATCCCGCCTTTCGTTGTTCTCTATTGGCTAAGTATTTGGACGAACAATGATGTAAAAGCAAAACACTAGGAGGGATATCAAGGCAGAGGTATGAAGTATACGTAAATTAGATAAGCGTAAATGGTAAATAAGGTAATAATACTTTCTCAACGGCGTTTATACATATCATCCAGTGTCTCCAACCATGGATCAGATTTAGGCCATATAATATATATAAATGATCAGGTCGACTTCATCCTCGTGTTTGAAACAGTACAAACCAATTGCGGTCACCGAAGATAACACCAATCTCAAATCGGTGCGATGCACGCATGAATAACAATAGAACGTTCAGTACGGGTGTAAAAACGTCCTCAGAAATTCCACTTTCGGGAGAGTTGCCCGGTGGAATTCCTTACTCCATTGTAGTTAGCTATTTAAACAGTCAATAATTGTTCTTCCGAAAATTGCATAACCAGGATTGGAAAACTATATTTAAACAAAATGTTCTCTGGTGCTTTTTTCTCTCCCTCCCTCCAGAATCTGTTAATTTTGTGTGAACTTTGATGAGCAGACTGGCCATCAAGTAATTAAAGTATTACCGCACTAACGATATATTGCCGTTCATGTTATGGGTAGGAGTTTACAATAATTCCATGGAGTATTGATCTATAACGGATCTATCAACTATTTTGAGGAAGACGGTGAATATAGGAACATACATCTCATACCATACTAAAGATGATTAAAAAGTGTATTCAGCAATTCGTTTATTCTGTTTTTAATCACGATATTACTGAAATTCTAATAAACGGCCTTTGTGAACCGAAATGGTTTGATGAAAATAATGTTTTCCATTACGGGAGGAAGCGGATATCCAGATTCATTCGCTTAGCTAGCCGTTTCAATGCACAATGCCGGTTATAAATCTGGCACACAAACGACTTACTTCTCGGGTTTGTAAGTGGGCAAATACGTCCAGAATTTCAACACCCTGTTGAATATTGGTCACAGTTTCAAAAGCTGTATTGATAGCGTTCTGCATCATCACTTCTAAGTCTTTGATTCCGACTCTGAACCGGTTGTAATCATCGTGCCATGAGGTGGCCTTCACATCCAGAATAAAGTTTCGTTTTTCATACAAGTGCCGCATCAATTTGCTAAACATCTGTTCTATCGTGTTGAGTAGAATTTCAATTTCTGACCCTCGAGCACCTTGGAAAATGGGCATGGTTGTCTTGGTTCCCTCCTCGAAACGACCGAAATTTCGTTGGCATTCACAAATCTGCGGAAGTGATAACAGAGGATTAGAACAACACCGTCTTTGAACCTGCATAACTCTTGTTCAGTAGAGCTGATTTTGTGATCCAGACCATCGTAATGGTTTAACTAATGGCAACCTGATTCATTTTTATTTAATGGTACACATGGACATTAGAGTAGGATTTCTAAGCTTCACACTGCATCATAGAGCACAGAGTATTTCGGGAAGAGATTACGCTCGAATCAAGTGAGCAATCAGGCTGCACAGATTGGTATTATAAAAATGAGAGTGAGGGATAAACTGTTTATTTTTATTTCCGGATATTTTATTTGTTTTCTACGGACGCTTTCATAGAAAACAGATACCTTGTCATTGTCTCTTAGTCTATCGAGGTGCTATATAAAGTAAGTCATCAATCAAATGAATGTCAGAATGGACTTCAAAAAAGCTTTGGTGGTGGTTGCCCAAATCTCTTAAAATCCATTTGTATAGTAAATTAATGAGTGAACGGCCCATTATGGTACCTGTGGAAACTGAGTGCAAACCCCTTCCTCCTTTTCAAGTTTTGTGATTTAATGCTTCTTACTTTACTTTGTTGCCATGCAAAAGACCTAATTAAATATTGCATTTTCTGCAGTACACACCATGTTGGGATGCAGCAAAATCGTCCTGGAAATAAATCGTGCTGTATTGCAATATGGTATTTTCATTTGAACTTAATATCGAGAAAGTTTTGCTTAAAAAACGGTCATTGGG
This sequence comes from Echinostoma caproni, assembly GCA_900618425.1. Lineage (NCBI taxonomy): Eukaryota > Metazoa > Platyhelminthes > Trematoda > Plagiorchiida > Echinostomatidae > Echinostoma > Echinostoma caproni. The sequence continues at coordinate 20,140 of UZAN01044886.1, forward strand.
TCGAAATATTTTGGTGGCGAAAAACGCTGTAGAGATATAGAGGTCAAATCCATACCATTTTCAATTTAAGTTGTCCGAATGTCAAGTTAAGATGTCATGTTGCTATTTTAATAGTACGATAGTCTGATTGCTCCATCATTTCACATTGTCTTTTACTTTTTGTGATGATACTTTTTCTCAACAATAGGTTGCCGGCTTAGTGAATCACCTGGGTATAGCAAGAACAGATCATTAGGTATTGTTCCATAACAGTTAGCAACAAAGCGGAAACCTTGTTGCTGCCATGACCGTAAGAGCAATTGCCCTATATTCCTATATGACACCTTTTACTTTCTCCCCCTTTCCTCATCTAATACCTTTTTTACATTTTCACACTTGTTTTATTCATTCTTGACTAAAACCTTTCATATCATGGCCAGTTTGCACATTTTTACCTTGCTTTGACCTATCCATTTGTCGTGATTCGATAGCATCAAATTTGAGTTTTCGGGAATCGTGCGAACAAATCAACCGTTCCAATCCACTAAAATAAAAATATGCCAATTTATCTGTGTACTAATATCACTACACCTCTTCCCTTACTTAACATTCAGTAGAACCGTGGATACCACTTTGTCACATAATTCCCGGTTTCTTCATGAATTCGTCATTACAGGCAACTGTTCTTCAAACAGAAGGAAATTGCTGATCAATGGTAAGGTAACCGTGAATAGAATACTTAACCCATCTCAACCTAATACCCCATGGAGCACCCAGTACAGAGCGATTGTCATTTGTGGGATCATGGATAACTGGAACTCATTCTTATCGCCAACTGTCTCATTCACTAAACTATCAGGATCGAACTCATGCAGTCAAGATGTGAAAAGATGCGAAGGGTTGATCAATGAAACAATGGGGATAAGAACATATGCGATGAAGCTGAGCGGTAAAGGTAGAAGTTGCAGGTGAAAGATTGTTGCCACTGGCATTGTGGATTAAATGTCATAGTCATCCCGGGAATGTCAGAAAAATTCGATTCCATTTAGCCAGTGAGTTGGTTCGAATGCGATCTTACTAGTCCGATGAAATAGGGATAATTCTTTCACTTTAGCCATGTAGCATTGTTAAATACCCTGTCAAGTATGCCTTTCAATATCAGAAATAGGTAGGTAATCGCATTCGATTCAAAGGAGTCGGTGTCATTTGAGGGAATCACGGCCCCACTGGAATTTACTCACTAGGATATTGAGGGCCTAGACTGAATCCACCTATGAAATGCTTCATCCCAACATTCACGTCTGGGAATGGTGACCGATTTACCGATACATCTTGGAGTGATTCGCTTCTTTACCCGAACACAGAGGTTAATTACCGCCGGGTTCATTCATTCGCGTCACTGACGCACACTTGATCTACGATCACAGACATAACGGTGAGGGAGAACAGCCCATTCCATCCCACTTCACCCCACATTAAACATTCATCCTCGATCATTGACAAGAATACCTAAAGCGAACTGCACATGACAACAAGATGATCACAAAGAGTACAAGACAATGTGAAACGATGGAGCAATCAGATTATCGTACTATCAACATAGCAATATGACGTCTTGAATTGACATTCGGATATCTTAAATTGAAAAAAATCCATGGTGTTCTTGTCTGTCATTGTACATTGTAATAAAAACAGTAGTAAACAAGTTCTTTTGTGGTGAGTCATATACAGGCGAGTATATCACATGTTATTTATTCTGTATAACCTCATTTATATTCCTTTGTTATATTCAATATGTTAATATAACATTCTTACCTCAAGTAAATCCCGACATCGTTGAATGAATGCATCCACCTGGGCAAATATGCTATTTTTCTGCGCGTCCCACGGCACGTGAGAATTACGCGAATGCATTTGTTGCAATCTCTCATAGATAGCCTTATACTGTTCACAACAATTGATACAGTACTGTAAATTGATCGAACTGGAAATCACTTTGCCTTCGAATATATCATCCAGTGAGATAACACTGCAACATCGATTGATAATCTCATTGGACAGTTTTCGAAACATGCCGGTGATAATTTCCTTGGAATTATAATACTTCGAATTGACCCAGATCATTCGGATCATGTTGATCAGTCGAGGCAATTTCGGTGGAATGTCTTTTGGCGAGGACTCACTCAACTGATGACACAACTCCTTCAAAGTGTTCAAAAATTTTAAATTATTTTGTGCTTGTTGTGTGTTGAATTTGATTTCATCGGCCAGACGGATAAACGCGGCCACATAGGACGATTTTGCATCGGTCAGGATGTCAGTGATGTGTTTGACAGCCGGTTTGTCCAACTGACGACTTATACCAGTCAAGTCCTCGCAACGGTTGCGCCAAAATTCAATTTCTTCCAACGGTCCAGTACCTTCAATTTCATCTGTGGTGTTTTGTGAATTGAGCACAGTCTTGATTTGACGAGTCCAGTGAATGACAATCATTTCAAATCGGTTAACCAAATCCTTATTCTTTGCTGCGATTTCAGCACGTTGATCTAGATTCTCATTCGGTAGGTAAAGGACTGTTTTATTCTCCAGTTTCCATCGAGCATCTGTCAGGGCAGACATAAACCGTTGCAATTGCAAAGCAAAATCATTCCGTATACTATCCGGCCAAGTTGTGTTGGAGAAGAAGGCTGGTGCAAAGATAGTCGACATGATCCTTAGAAGACTTTCAATTCCTCGTCCGGATAAACTACCGTATTGCACGCGCATGTCAAAGTTTTCTGCTGTAAGCTTTCCCTTATTTGGATCGGGTATATGTATGAAATAGTTCAATTCATTATGAAATTGTTTTGGCACATCGTACTCTACTTTCAGTTCACCTTTACGAGACATATAGAAAAACAGTTGGGGTCTATCCCCAGATGCGAAATCTGTCTCAACCACATTACTGTGGTTTTCGGTCCAGTGCTGACTTGGATCGTAATCTGTGAGGTAGATACGTTCGCGAATCATGTCCGCGATCGACGTCAAAACGACGGGTAATTCCGGCTTTGGTGCATCCTCCAACGTCTCCAGGTACTCGGCACCTTCGACTTCCGGATTAGTTGTAAAGCCAAGAAACTCGTCATCAGGCTCCAGATAGATTTCTTTCTTGGCTTCTTCGTCTATTACATCATGCCCGTCATCGTCTACACTACTTCGTCTAACGCCTACTTCATCCGCATTACTCCGACTGGAGTTCGGGTCATCTGGAGAATAAAAAAGTAGATACTATTCTACAATATGTACAAAAACAAATGAATGTGCACAACAAACAATGACAATAGAAAATCGAGAGAGTACTTCTTAATACACCCTTATACATAAGGCAAGTTTTATAAAATGTATGTATTTTAGCTTTGTTGAAAGAGAAAAATCAAGGAAATAATCTATTTCATCCAGTCCATCTTTCAGTCATATCATCTTTTATGACCAAGAAACCTCGTTGACTCCCGAAGAACCCCCCTGAAAAACATTTACTCGAGAAGCTCACAATCCGTCTGGATGGATGCCGATTACGTAGAACTTGTGTTTGCAAATGACTAGTGTCATCATATTTTTAACTCGTGCGTCTTTCATCCAATATATGCCATTTTCTCACTTTTCCAGAAGTTAACGGATAATTTCTTGTGCTCACAAAATCTGTGATTAAAACATTACCTCATCATCCGCAAAATCAGGCACACCAACCACTACCAACGTCACCACTATACACTATTTGCTGTTGATTTAGTAGTGGGTTGTCGTATAGTTCAGATAATCTCTTGCATTAGGAGTTGGGCAAACCTTGATTCGCACCGGAACCTTGCTTTTGCTCCATTTTCCGATGACAGATCAAGTTACAATTTTCAAGGGCAAGTCTATTTTACTAAGTAAATCGTCAGTAGTGTGATCATGAAAACGGATTTTGCACAGCTGTCTCACTTGAAGCGATGTTTGACCAACCTTGTTCGGCCAACTGCCTGTAAGAAACAGGCTTGTGAGAATATCCTCAAGATTTTGATCAATCTTATATATACAGAGTACCGTACACACAATTCAAACGAACAACCATACTATGTCTTCACTATGATATTAAATCCGAGAGGAAGGTTAGGATTATATGGTACCTTTTTATTTGACCAATTCGGTCTGATGCTCAATGATCGCTTCATTTTACTGTACTAAAAAAAAACCATCGAGCACTCTTGTGAAGACTGAAAGAATACAAAAATTATTACAGCTGTCTGTTTGATCTAGTCTAATTTGGATGTCTGATTCCTTTCATTTCTTCTGTATTTTGTTCTGATGATATCTATTTTTGTTTTCCGTAGTGTTAAATCCCAGTTATTGTTCAGAAGTCAGACGTATTATATATGATTTTTCACAGGTCTGAGTCCCGATTGTTTGCCAAACAAACAGTTCACTACATATCTGATAAATAAAAAGAAATAATGATAATACTGGAAGTCGAAACTATGATGCTTCGATGTCTGTTAGCGTCAACTATCAGGGTGACAAATATGGAATTCCGTTTGGTTTGTTGATCTGTGAAGTTGTTTTTGAAAGATAAATCTCATTACATTTTTACTCTAAAATAATATATTTTGTGTGTTATGTGTATTACATAATACCTACTGACGAAAGATTTCTTCTGTACACAGCTCCGCATACAGTTTCAGTTAACTATACAATTTCATGCGTCGATTTTGGTTACCGTCTTTTGCCTACCCATTTGGATGAAGCAGTGGGAGGAAGACAAGAAATTTGAAAGCAGAGTCAACGAAAACATTGGGAATCTCATTAGACCAATGTTTGGAAGAAATAGAGAAAATGCTCGAGTATTCTTTGACACTCAGTTATGTCACTTAATTTCTCTACCTTTATTATAATGATTCTGAGTGCCCCATCCAGGGAGCCTCATGCTTCGTGTACATACCTCAGCAATGCATGTATAATGTTTGTATCCATTTGCAAGCTATTAGCAGTGTTGAGGCTGCCATGTAATAGTAGATGAACTTCTCCAAATAATTCGACCTTTGTGGTCATTTTCTGTTTTTTTTTAAAACTTAAATGAATTATGGTAGCATTCCAATCCTAATTTGTGGGTAGATAAAATCAGATAGGACTTCCGTGTGACATGAATAGGTGTAGAATGAGACTTCAGTAGTACAATATCGTTCAACAATATGGTCGTGGCCAAACGCCCATATCTGTTGAATGCATCTATGCATATACTCAGTTCTATTCATTTCTGATCGCAGGACTTGCGGCACAAGCCAAAGAAAGTTTAAATTAAGAACACATACTGTAGGCTAATATATGTTTTCTGTGAATTACGTTTCAAAGCTTTACAATCAAATTTTCGTGAAACAATTTAAACAGGGTCAAACAGAAAGGGGGATGAGTCATGAGTTTGGCAATGAGCACTAGAGAACTCCAACTTTGTACGCTGTTTTGATTACGTAATCAGGTCGCTGTGTTACGTCGTGGTAATATGAACAGGCGATTTTCTCTTCAATTAGATCAAGCACAACGAAAAGAGATCTAAGCTTTCAAACTTTTCTGAACATAACGGTGCTCTAGCATGGCCTCTTATCGGTTGCAGCTGTGTTCTCATGAAGTTTATTTTTGATCGTGCTAAAATAGCATTTTTCAGTCTCCTCCTCAGGCACTATCTACAATTTCGTTTGCTTACAAACGCTATTTTGTTTCTCCTCTTGGACAACTGCGAGTGTATTGCCATGTACATCT
>UZAN01044887.1:10240-24816 GCA_900618425.1 Echinostoma caproni
GCAGCGAGTTAAACCACGTAAGATATGTTCACACTCCATCGACCATCCCCAAGCGTCTGGACACTGTGCACGGAAGGGTGGCTGTGCCCTTGTAGAAAAATTCGAGATCAATTGGGAACAGTACTGTAGGTGACTCATCAGGGATCCCAAATGCGTTTGATCCTTTGGAGATTCGATGTTAGTCAAAGGTTTGAAATGTGTCGGATTGAGACGGTATCCACGGGAATCAACTGTGTAACCTATGAGCTCCAACCAAATCTAGTCAAACACACGTTTTGAGGGCTTGATAGTCACGTTTCTGGTGACGAATCGTTCCAGTATCTGTGAATGTCGGACATGCGTTTTTTTATTAGGGCGGAAATGAGGACGTCATCTTGATATTCAAACAGGCTTTCTTTTGCCGATTGAAAGCGGTCAGACGATACATGCAATCCAAATAGGAGAAAATTATACTGGTGTATCCGCCATCCCGAGTTGATTTTTGTCAATTAGCGAGATTCGACATTGGGTGGAATCTGTAGGTATGCGTCCACCAAATCGATTTTGGAAAATTGTTGAAAACCATGCAATGACTTCATGAAATGCTCTGGTTCCATGGTCGTCGCTGCACACCTCCGCAATCGTGGATCCAAAGTCAGTCGATGGTCTCCACAGATCCGTATCCTACCAGCACTTTTTATCGAACCAGCAATCGGGGTGGGCCAGCCACAAGATTAAACTTTGCTTAGCACACCATCTTGTTCCGTTTTCTGTAATGCTTCCTGCTGACCATATGGGAGGACGCGTCGTTTAATTCAGATTCAGATTGAACGCAGAGCACCGTTTTGCGAGGCAATTGCAATTGATGGCCGGTAACTGCATGAATGCGCACTGATGTCAGGGAGAGATCAGCATTGGGATAAATAGCAATGAGTGCTGATTTCTGCAGGATAGATTCTCTGCTTCCTGAGTCCATGCTCCACATCGGACTCGACCCTCAGTGGGGCGAACAGAAACTGGTTGTTGAGTTCAGTTGTTTTCAGCGTGTAGATTGTGCCTCAAATATCATCTGCCGTTGTGATATGGGAATCTACTTGGGCATTCGCACAGCTTGTGGATGTGACCCATCTTACCGCATGCATTGCACGCGGCATAACAGAACCAACAAGTTGAACGAGGATGGTATCCACCACATGATAAGCAGCGGTCGGTCACAGCCTTCGGTTTGAACTACGTACTTGAGGAACCGGGAGTGTATTATGAATACTGGTGATGAAACGTTTTGAAACAAATTGCCGAGCTCGGCGAACAGGCAAAATAGAATTCAGTTTACCTAAGCTATGAGAACCGATTTTCAAATCCTTGTCATCACATAATGTGTTCGGTGATTGACGATGGAACAACAGAGGAATATCCGTATTTGTGGCTGCACACAAATTTCTTCTTTGCTCACAGATGTTTTGAGCCTCAGTAAACGTGATGTCTTCCTTTTCAAACGTCTTACGTTGTAATAAGATGTTGCTGATTTTAGCAATGCGACGATCACAAGGTTGTTCTTCCAATCGACTACTGAGGTCGTATTTTGGCGCCCGTTTATTCAACTGAAGGATCAATTCACGGCACGGCATGTTGGCAGCTTTAATCACTAAGTTGAATTTGGCCCCTTTCAGTGGCCTGAAAATCCACTGGGAGAATGTGGTCCAATAATATAGATTTTAACTTGCTGAGCGACAATACAGCAGGGTTATTCGTGAACGCTAAATTCTTCCCCAGGGAATACAACTCTCGGCAGCCCAACGTCAAAAATAGGACGGATTAGTTTGGCAATCCTCCTTTCCGGATGCTGCACCGTAATTCGAAAAACCGTACCCAATCTTCGATTTCCGACGGGCTTCCGCGGAGGCTCAATTTTTATTATTAGGAAGATCCATTGCGCGACTCCAAATCGTGGTAATCAGAATAGTATTGAATATTGAAATACAAAAACCTGTATTGTAATTCTCAGAACTGGATTGGCTCTGACTCGAACTGTGTACACCAATGAAATGCACGAGGAAATGATAGCCGTAACTCTTTATGTTTATTGATAGAATTGGAGCATCTTTGGTAGAAAGTTGGTTGAAGGGCTGTCGTCGAATCACGTACGTTTTTCGCAAATACAGCTGAATACAACTTCGGGTTACAAATCACGGTAGATAATGATTGCGTCCATTTAATCATGGGTTTTATGCCTCGCAGTGTCTAGTACAGAAGGTTTCGAACTGAAATTCTACATTTACTACAGCATCACTTTCGTAGTTGTATTTTTCTATATACATCGTTTTGGTTTCTGCTAATAATCCGTTTTTATTAATGAAAACATTACAGATTCCCGTGTCAATGATGGACTCGCATTTTGCACTTTGCGGACGGATAAGCTCGCGTTGGTACTGCTAATGTTGCTTCTTCACGAATAGCCTTCCTTTTCCATTTCTGATCAGTGGTGTTAAGTTACCGATAGTCCAACCCCAACATCTTCTTCCTCAGCGGTTCTTGTGATGCGTGTGTGCCCTATAGCTTTGATCTCTGCTGGCTTAATGGTAACTAAGAGAAATTAACTAAAGTAAATTGCAAAGTTTCCCCATAATCCCCTAATCAAATCACCAATGAGGTGCGCTGAAAGGAAGCAGATCCAACCACAGCGATTATTTCTCAATTCCAAGTTGTGCTTTCTCTAATCAAGATGACGGTTTCGCAAATGAAAATTATAGTTTCTCAAATCCAACTTAAAATGATATAGTACAGGATATTTTCAGACTGAAACTCTGCCTTCACTAAGGCATCACCGTTGTAGTTGTATTTTTTCATATATATCGTTTTTGTTTTCAATAATGAACCATTTTTCGCAGTGGAAACAAAACGGATTCCCGGGCCAGTAATCGAGTTTTGCTTGCTTATTTCGCCGATGGATAAGCTCGGGTTGTTATTACTAATTTTGCTAGTTCAGTGATACCCTTAATTGAAAGCACGCACGCCTAAACGCATCTGAATGCAATCGTAGCCACCTAAATTCTGCGAACAAAGAACACCAAGATTTTATGGCTAATTATTCTTATTTTCTCTGGGTACAAAAAGCACTGGAATTCCCAGTATCAGGACATTACTTGATCATGAGTATCTGTCTTCCATTTCGATTTCTGATTATTGGTGTTAAGTTACCGTTAATCCAACCCCCAACATCTTCGGCCTCAACGGTTCTTGTGAAACGGTTTTGCCCTATAGCGCTGATCGCTGCTACTCTAATGGTAACTAAGAGGCTTTCCTGAGATAACTGAATTAAATTGCAATAATTCCCCATAACCACTTTACAGCTCACTTAGGAATCCAACACATGAACACTGCACGCCGTTTTCACTCTAGTCGATTTTATTGCCAACTTGTCAATCAATGGAGTCAAATCTGCTGGCTGTTTTTCTTCACATTCGTCTGCGTTTTATTCCGTTTCTTGATCATTTCTTCTTTTTAAATTTGAGTTCTGTGGCAACTCGAAACATCTACTATCATGGATTTCTCAGTATTTTAGAAAAAAGGTTTAGTTATTCAAAATGATTAGGATTTTATCAAATTATATTATTACTATTTCCCGTGCGCTTCCAGGTGCCATCTGCATATCTGTTTTCTGATTTCATTAGTGACATTTCGTTTTCAAAGTCTGCACACATCCAAAAGTATACTGACGATGTTTTTCTGAAAGGACTCGTTTCTATGCAATCCGTTTCATTCACTGAAATTCTATCTCAAATCCAACGTTTTTCAAACCCGCGTGGTCTAATTGTTCTAACACATTCAGGTGCCCGCTTTTCTCGCTCTTGATTTTCCCGTTGACCTATGAGTAGCAGCTCTGTGTCACCATCAACAGTACTATCCGGTTCATATAACCACAATTTATAGCTAAACTAAGAGAATCGTCCTTCCAGCAACGCAAACTACCACAATCCCGAACCGCACAGTCCGTTTAGTCCTGTTTCATTCACGAATACATTTTCCCGATTCTGCTATATTTCCTCTCTGTAGTATTTTCCGATTTCTTTCGAAACGGGACTTCGTGTATCATTATCCATAAACAATCCAGAAATTATTTCATCGTAGTACCTATTTTTAGTCGCATAGCTTTTGTTTCATAATTGCCAATACGTTTCTGAACGACCCTTTTCATCCGCTGCATAAGCGACCCGTCATTTTCCATCCGCCCGCACTCTCCTCGTTTAGGGATCTGTCTTCTCCTAATAACATTTACAATTATTTCCCTGATCCCACCGTGGTCCAAGTCCGAACCAATGAGGAAAAGGTCGTCAAGTGAATTACGTCAGAATTTGTGTATACAAAACAAACTCAGCGATATTCTTAACATCACATGTACTAGGAAATTATCCCCGCTATTTAGTTTGTCCACGTGTGCCTTTTTAACAAAAATGTAGGCACATTAGCTCACACAACTTATGCAAATAAATATATACCCTGAAATCCTGGTTAGGTATATTGTACTACTAGCTTCTCTGGAAAACGTATTGTTTTTTTTAATTTTGTTCCGAAATAATTTCCTGAGCAAAATGAACAGTGTAATAAAAGTCTTTTGGTGACATATTTTTGGAATGAGATTTCAGATCACAGATAATAACAATCTTATATTGCATTTAATTGTGGCGGCAACTGTCGATGTCTGGAAAACCAAAAACTAGGTAGAGATAGTCGGAGTACCAAATATACCACTTCCAGATTATCAAAAGTTCACAGAAATCGGTTTGAAATTAAAATACATTTTCTCCTTAAAATTAATAAAGGATTTCATGGTCACAATTCGCTTAATATAAAAAACTTGATATCCCATTGATAATATAGCCAGCTTTTAGTAATCGAATTCGATTCAGGCTAAAGGATTGTTGTTTTATATACTCTAATTTGGAAAACAAAATTAACCAAAGCACGTTGGTTGTGGAAAAGATGAACGTTAATAATTCGACAACTGTTTCTTAACGCCACTGTGGATAGGTGACTAGGTCTTCAGGTTTATGGGAGTGTAATTCTCCCTGAAGCGGTTATCCATGAATGTCTAAGCAATCCGGAAAATTAATTCCAATTCCTAGAATTGCGGCTCTGGTTTTCATATGATATGTAAAAACAAGACTAGAAATATTCAAAAACAATTGTTCGCTCGTTTTCTGAATAACATAGTAACTACAGGTATGTTAGTGATACATTGAGTTCACTAATTTAATGCAAGCGCTTTCCTAGCCTTTCCTACTTGAAAAGATAGAACACTATAAACTTTATTTCAAAACTGCTAGCAAATTGCCAAAGATTATTATTTGTTCAAAAACGGTAGTTCAATTACAAAAGTAATTTTTTATAAGTAATGTGTTTCAAACTATAGTGTACGAGTTTACTAGGATCGTTAATGTTGTGTTTTAAACTATCTATAAACAAGACTTTACCTAGTCCTAAGCATGAATAAGGTTCAATCTTCAATCTTCAATTGTTAAGGACAGTGGGAGGTCCCGTATTAGCCTCATCTCATTGTGCTCCACTGGGCTGATTAGGTGTTGATACCAGACCAGTGCTCCTTCATAGCTCTGTCGAGTTTTAGCTTGAAGATGCTGTCGTTTGGTTCTTCCACCACGTCCTCCGGAAGTGATTTTCAGAGATTTGTCACCTTCCTCGACAGACGATAGATCAGCGGCAGACCATTTGACTGCATCTTGCGGAGTGTCCGTGCGTGCCCCCTGATGCGCTTGTTGTTCCTCAGGGGGAATTCCAACTGCAATTCTGGGTCAAAGTCGCCCCGCATGATGCATCCGGTGTAGATCATATCGCCTCTTTGTCGTCTATATGACTTGGGAAACAGTACCACTGCACTCAGTCGGCCCTCGTAGCTGATCCAACGTAGTCCTTTGAGGAGGCCTGTAGAAGCCTTTTGAACTCATTCCAGTTGGGTAACCTCAGAAGCCGTATAAGGAAAAAACATATTGCAATCGGGGGCGTACGTGGGAAGCATACAGCAATTTGAAGGCCGCCAGGAGTAACGGATCAAACGAACGGCAGATAGCACCCAACATATTCCACGCAGAGGCACATTCTTTGTCTGACTGTGAACGAGTTTTCAGGTTGCTCGTGACGACAACACCCAAATATCGTTCCTCAGTTGACTGCTGGAGCACAGTACTTCCAAGAAGGCAGCTGGTGGTGAGATCATGTCATCCTATTCTCATGTGGGCCCACTTGGAGATCTTCACCAGTAGGCCCCATACCCTCGATCAGTTCATCAGAGCGTTCAGGTCATCCTGAGGAGACAGCTGGTTTGCCTCTGCCCTGAATGTTCGCCAGAGCTCTAGGTCGTCCCCATAGATTAGCACGAGCTACTCAACATTGATGTCATGTTGTTTGCAAAGATCAGGAATAGCATTGAGCCAGGAACGGAGCCTTGTGGGACACCACTGGTGACTATGGACCACGTAGACTGCGTTTGTGAAACTCTCACTGAGAATGATCTCCTTACAGGAAATCCTCCAGCCAGCGAAGTGCGGACCATGTGATACTCAGAGCAGTGAGTTTAGTGAGCAACTTGTCATGAGATACTTTGTTTAACGCCTTGCTGAAGTCAACGGAGATAACGTCCGTACCATATCCCTTGTCCTTCCCTCGAGACCAACGTTCCCGAGCAAGCAGCCGATTGGTCATCCAGGAACGCCTCTGGCGGAAACCATGTTGTTCCCTACACCTCCACTGGTTTTGCTCAAGGTGATCCGTAATTCTTGAAACCAACAACCGTTTCATCGTCTTGCCGACAGCCGATGTGAGGCTCACGGGGCAGTTGCTGCCTGGTGAAGCTTTGGTTCCGTCCTTGTAAATCGGAACCACAACAGTCTTTTTCCACTCTTGGGGCAGTCTTCCCGAGCGCATTGACAGGTTGAAAAGCCACGTATTTGAGGGGTAGAACTCGACCGCCAGTTCGCTGAGCATGAGGGAAAATGAATGTCATCCGGGATTGGAGACTGACTCGTCATGATCGACTGGAGCACGATTGTTATCTCTCCTTCTGAAAACTCTTCGAGGTGAATATCGATGAAGTTCTGGCTGCTGTTGGCGGGGAGCCAACATTTATCGTGTACACTGAGCGGTATTGTGTGGCCAGTGCTTCCCCTCTGTCTTTTTTGTATCAACCAGTATACCAGCTCGAGCTCTCGTGCGCCGCTTTAGGAGCTTTCACGGAGTCAGCTGCCAGCTTCTCCTCGAAGTTCCTCCGCTTGGATCGTTTCAACCCTGTGTGCTTTTTCCCTATACTCCGATCAATGTCGTAACTGCATAGTTGACCCGAAAAGCTTGCCAAGCGCGATTTCGGCACCGGAGTAATCGTCGCAGTTCAGGATTAAACCATGGTGGCCAAAGTGTTCACTATCTACTGCGATTTGCTGCGGCGAACGTGCCAGTAAGGTAGATGATACCGTCCCAAATGCGTTCCCATACCACATCTACGTCATTCACCTCACCAGGGATCGGTGGGAGCCATGGCACAACCGTCAAACTGCGTGCACCATACATTTCGATATCTATGCAATCCAAGAGGTGCTCGGGTTGCATCCCGCCAACGAATAGCCAATACCATACGGTCACTGAAACCTAACGGAGGGTGGGGCTCGATCTGTTTTACATCGGAACTCCTCGGCGATGTCACCAGGTCTAGAATCGATCCCCGCCCGCCCTGCTTCTGCGTCGGCGACTGCACATGCTGAGACAAGGAAAGTTCCTGGAAGGTACACAGCAATTTACGAGAGAAATGATCCGCGCCGGGTCTGGTCAGTCTTACAACCCAGTCCACGTTAAGAACGTTGAAGTCCCCGAGAATAAGGCATCGACTTTCACCTACCCATCTACGCAGGGTTGTCAGGAGTTCAAGGATGGCTGCCGCTGGGGTACGATATAACGCCCAGATGTTAACGTATCTTCCTCATGTTAACTTGGAACGAAACTGGACTGTTTTTCCGAAACCTTGTGGGCCCGCATATGTTTCCAGCTGCAACGCAGGGAGACCAGATCGGATGAACTGTGCTACACCTCCACTCACCACACTTATACAAAACTTATATAAAATCTTATATACCTAGTTATTACCAACTGTTCGTGAGTAACTGCAAAATGTAGATTAAATTTAGTTACTTCGTCGACAAAGATGAGCAAATTCATCCATGCATTTTTTTTGATGTTTTCTGAATAATAGCTGGATCTACTATGTTATTATTTCTCAAATTTCTGAAAACCATTCAAGGTAGCGTGAGAGATTCACGTTGAAGACATGCTATAATAAACAAATTTCATACCTCAGAAAACCAAGGAAACATACGAAAATAGGGAGTTATTATAACAAAATGCATACGTTACTGTTGAAAAGAAACAAAACCAAAAATCAAAAACTCCATCGCTATGCTAAACACGTATTCCATCCTTGAATCCACATTGCGTTATTTCCAGTATCTCCTTTTTCATAGTTAATTGCAAAATTGAAACTTCACGGCGAAAACCCAATGATTTAAACAAATAAATAAATGTGAGACAAAAAAATTCTTTTGACTGCCAAGCGTCAGTAAACCTGTGAAATGTAATACACAGTATAAAAAATGTCTCTCTTTGAAGTTAGAGGGGTAAATGATGTTTGTATTCAATAGCCAGGAATTAACCGGCGAACTAAGTTGTTCGTCATTATGTAACATACCTTTGAATGATGGCTTCCAAGTTTAAAAGGAGTTTATCGAAATCGTTTTCCACAAAGGTGCGGTCTACACGAAAAAGCCGAACGATGTGGTTCATTAAGCAATCTCAGCACAGGGGTGTGAAAAAGCGAACGGGGTGACCACACACCTTCCATTGAAGTATCAGTGAAGATTGATACGTTCGGTGTTCAATTTCAGAAGACATCCTCCAGAAATGAAGTCGCTCTTCAGAATCAATATTTTTTCATTTGCAGAGTTTGACGACCTCTTTTAGGATGTTGTGGAGTATGGCAATCCGAATGAAGGGAAACCGATTCAAAAGAAATGGTAAATTACATCTCTGTACCTGTACGTCTAGGAATCCACTGATGACATTGTACGAAATTCCGTTTCACATTTTAAGAAACCTCACCATCATGAACGGGCGTTCAAGTTGTCCTGTTGTATGGTAATGCCCTGGGACGCTTTCCACTGCCAATGATGGTGTTTAGCAGTCAAGGAAAGGCCGTATGAAAGCAGAATAATGCTCGAGTTCAAAATGCACAATTGATCACAACATACTGGGTGTTATTGCTGTATCCAAATCATGTCTTGAATGCGCCTACATCTCACAACAGTGAGACACTCATATATTTGGACTGAAAAGCTGTATCACAGTTGGAGAATATGTAAATTCGAGTATAAACAACAGGCTCTCTCAAAAATGGAATTTCACTCTGTCTAATCGTTTCCGAACCCTCGTGGAAATTTATGCTTTGTTAGCGTACAATTTTATACAGCAAAACCTTTATTCTACTTAATATTTTACATAACGTTCTTTTCCATAAAAGCCATTAAATTGGAACATTTATAATTAGCTCGTATTAGTAAAGTTTATCCGAGAAATAAATGTTTCGGCACCGAAGTATTACTTCGCTGGTTATTTTTGTTTATCAGAAGCTGAAGATACTGTGACGAAATAATAGGGCGCGAAATGTTGGTTTCATTGGATTTATTCTATGTGACTAGGCGATAAAAGCGACTAATTACAGTTCATCTAGATGAATTCAACAGCATGCTGGCACAGTTATTCCACTCTACTGCTAACGTTGACACTCAACCAAACATTTCTTTATTCAGTGGTTAACTACTGCGAATCTCCCTAACCATTGGCTTTCAATATGAGCCTTACTGTTCATTGATGTGGGCTACTCATATTTCATTCAGTATGGACATCAATCAACCACGTAGCCTTCCCATGTGTGTTAACAGCAGATGCTATTGTCAGTTCATTCGCTTGGAATCTCACGGGCACCTGCGAATGAATGGAGCTATTTTTCTCTGGGGCTATCTTTCCAGTTCATCTCAGTCAAACTAAGGTTTCTCATCATGACCCGTTACCGAGGTACTGGGTTAGTCACGTCATTCATCATTGTGGTGAAACGGAAGCCTTGTGAACTGACCCTTTTCACAACTATCGCCTATCTCTATACAAGCACTTTCTTTCCGTAACTCATTCATCCAAGTAACACTCAGTAGACTGACTTATAGGTACTCGTATGTGATCATTTCGTGAACGAAAGTAGTCTGCTTAACATTAAAGGAAGCAGGCTATACCATGCATGGATCTCTTAGTAGATGACAGGCAGAATGTAATCATAAAGACTATCGGATATCGGAAAACGTTATTCAAAGCTAACCTGTTGGTACTATGATGGAAAAAAGAAGGGTTTTAGGAGAGGAATTCAGAGACCTCGAGGTACTTCGAAAAAGACCACTTGTGCATCACCGGTCAATGGATTTTATAGTCATGATTCATCACAAGCCACTGGATTCAGCGAGCGAATGGAAGCGGAGTAAAACTTAATTCAGCATTTCGCGCAAAGCTCAGTCCGTGGTAGCAACGAGAGAGAAATAAGCAATCGATCCTACGGCAATGGACAATGGTCACACAGTGAGTTATGGAGAAACGACCTACAATGCATTGAGCCCTAGAGTCCATAAATTCCAAAAAGAAAGGCATTCCTCTTCCAATACGACTGGGAAATTCCAAAGTGAAGCGGCTTTTGGTCTTTGCAATTGTTGAAACCTTCAGATAGAGTCAAATCTGTTTCGGAGGATAGAGTTTTCAAATAGGACTTGACAAATCATATCATTCAACTGTGGACACAATGAAGGAGCATTTGTTGAATACAATGTTGTTGGCAAACTACAGCAATACTCAGAAGATTCTAGTTGTGAGGTGGCGTAAAAAACGCAATCCTTTGGGTACGGGTGTCCAGTTCATATACCGTTGAACAAGGTGAAACGTCCAAGGTAACCAATACACCTCGATGCGCAAATGAACCCGTGACCACTGTCTCAGCCGGGTAATTGTGGGTTCGTTTGGTTTGTAGGCCTCTTCCTAATTGGTTTGGAATTGTAATTATTAGCCGGATACCCAAACGTAGTGCAACTTCCGGTTGGAATGATTCATCTGATACGGAAATGGCTCCAAGGGTCTGGTTTCAGCGACCAGCTGTCATTCACCTGAAGAGAAATAGCTAACAATTACCTAGAAAGTGCTCAATACCGTAATTTGCCATTCCCCAAATTGTGTGGGTTCCCGCTCCCGGATTGTGTAGGTCACAAAAATCGTGATGTATATTTCGACATCCACATTCATGAGTGCTACCTCTTTTTTTACCAAACAAATTAACTCATTTGCAATCACGTTTTTGTTCTGATGCGGTCGCAGACACATACATATTCACTGGCTGTTATATGTCCTTATAAGAACCATTGACCCTTCCTGTATTCAACTGAACATACGTTGACTACAAAGTTTCGCATTTACTATTTATTCCTTTGCTCGCAAACACCGGTTCACCTCTCGTTTCGTAACACGATCGGGAAAACGTCCATTCAAGGAATTAGTTCACCTCCAGTGACTGGGTCAGAATCAATAAAATGTGTTCAACTTATTTCATTCAATATTCACACTTAGTAGGAATAACTGTTGCTATTCTTATTTAAATGAGTGTAAAGGCTACATAACCGAATCACAGAACAAAAGGTCATACGAAACTCTAGTGTTGTGGGTAGTAAGATCAGGAGGATATGTGTATTAGTTTCAATATATCGGGAACAAACGATGTGAGAAGTGTATCCGGAAAACCGATGCGCCATATCATCTGGCATGAATACGAATAACTGAAAACGAGCTTGTTTACCGCGCTGTTGTTCTCAATGTGTTCTTTGGGACTAATGAAACTATAACGTGTGTTATTGTGAATGTTTTACTTTTTATAACACAGTGATGTCGATAGACATTTGTATTCGCCGACCCTGCGGTTACCGTGGCTCACCATTCTCAAGGCCAGTTTTGCAATCAAATTACTCAGATGAAAGGATCCCAAGTCAACGGATGTTTCGTCATGCGTGTGTGTGCGTGGTGTGGTCAGGTGTGTGGGTGTGTACATCATCGTACAGCGGGATACATGAAGTGTGTGTGGCGAGCTGAATGATTCTGTCAAACCAAACCGAATCACAGATGGGATCGAGTGACACCGTGACCTTTGTCGTGATAACCCGTTAGTGATATGAGAGCATCAAGCTTGGATTAGCCCATTCGACTTTTCGGAGGCACCAGGCAATTTTGATGATCTTGGGAGTGGGTTTCACCCCTTTGGAAGATCGTTGATTGATTGAGCCATTCACACAAGATGATCAGCGTCAACTGTGAAGCCCAAAGGTTGGGGTTTGAAGTCACAGGGCGAATCGCGGTTCGAGTCGTGAAAGAGACCCAACACGTACACACTGCGGACGAGTCCCAAACAGTACGAGACAGCGGTCCAGTGCTCTTTGTTGGTTATCACAAACATTCCCATCGCATTTGAATGTTCGAGCAGTCCAAATGCTCGGGATCTTGAACCCGTCCTTTCTGTTGACGCATACAGAGTAGTTGTTTATGGCCAAAGCTTCGGCATAAGAGCGTTTCGTGCATGTTCAAAATCGGAGTTTGATTACTTTCACGTTATCGTAGTCCATGGTGTGATCATCAGCAATGGCTTGCAGAGCGATCGCCGAGTCCCGTTCTAATTTTATCAGAGTTACTTTGTCCGTGGACTGATGTTTTTCATTTATTTTATGTTCTGCTATTATTGTCTTGAGTTATCTACGATCTGCTCGATGTATATTGCGGGGCATTCTTTACAAGGGATTTTATAAATGCAGTTATTTTGATCTTGCAGTTCCAGCGGACCTCTGGCTTTTATGAGATGGCGTTTCTGAGAGTTATCAATCCGAAAGAATGTGTTTGTTGATATCTCCGAGAATCTTTCTCATTGCTCCTGAAGCGCTTCAAAAATACAGAATAACAATTTAGGCTACGCAGTGATTTTTGTCTTTAAATTGCATCATCTGTTTTTTTCGCTTCTAGTTGCTATCTTACCAGGAGCGTCGGATAATGACTGTCTTTCAATACTTTATTTAGGCGTTTCATTTACATTTCGCGGTTATTATCTTCATTAGAAAGGTTTAATTCTGTCAGCCAGAGAGGAGATAAGAGTCCTTTTTCACAGTGCGGATGAGCTGATTCAAAATGTAGACGTTTGTCCGAAAGCTGAAGGTAACCTCGTCAATATCCAGTTCAATGTTTTGCAAAATAGGACTAAACTCAAATGCATCATCAATGTGACCTACTACTATTTTTGATAAGGTTTTGATATACTACGGATGTGTATTGCTACATTATTAGTTCTACAGGCTTTGTTGTCTACAATGACGCGAATGGATATGTTCAGTTTATGTATCCTCGATAGCCCATAAAATCTCTCCGGTCTATTCATCTTGAGTTCCGCTGAAAATCGAGTTTGTATTTCAACCTTGATAAGTATTTCTTGTAACAAGCTTCTATTTGTTGTGAGTGGCATTCACCGTTTTGTCTTCAATTTTTTCATGCGGTCCATTTTTAAGGTGTTCCAAAACTTTCGACTTGTCATCTGCTTTGGCTAGCATAACCGTGACGTACTCCTGGTCGGGTATACGATGTGAAGTGAAGAATCTCGTTTTAAGGTTGTCAGTACATCTTTATTATTTCGAGGTGGCATTCGGTGCAACCGATTGTTCGTTCTTCAGAATACTACATATGTTTATTCGAGCTTGGTTGGAGTTCTCCATATTTTTATAAGGTCTTTATCGATCCTTTCCGACGCGGGGCTTTTGAATTGGGCCTCGCCATTGAACTCGAAAATCATATTTACACTTTTGTGGATTTATTTGTCATCAAATCGCATTGTGGGTACTACCAAGAATCATGCCAAAACTTTCGCTTCGATATGTTGATGACGTATTCGTCATCTTGAAGAAGTCTGAAGTAGAACGAACGTACAAGAATATCAATAACACATTCACTGGCATCAAGTTCACAATGGAAACCGAAAAGAGTAGACCGCTGGCATTTTTAAACATCGTGATCATCATAACGCCATCAGAAAAACTGGAGACAACAGTCTAGCGCAAGGCAACACATACAGATCAAATCCTGAACTTCAAAAGTAATTATCCACACTGCCACAAAAGATGCTGTGTTAAAACCCTGTTCGGAAGAATCCAAACGCACTGCAGCACCGACACACTCAAAAACAAAGAAGAATGATACCTCCTCAAAGTGTTCGCTCGCGATGGCTACCCCCGCAATTTCATCAAAAGAAAACTGGCTCAAAGAAAGAGAGAAATCACACACGGAAAATCGGGAACATGAACGACCCTGCCGTACATCAAGGACGTTTCGGAAATGACGCAAGTTTGCTCAGATCATCTGGAATCCAAGTCGCCCACAAACCAATTGCCTGTCTCAGGGGACTTCTGTCAAAACCCAAGGAGAGAACAATGGAG